>JAPDSC010032148.1:0-20206 GCA_026290005.1 Latrodectus geometricus | reverse complement strand
ATATAAATCCTATTCAAATTAATTTTTTAATGAAAAATATAAATTGCCAGTCTCTTGTCTGAATCTTGTCAAATTTATTTGTAAAATCGTAAAATCTTTTGATAAATTTTGACTGTTAGGAATGTGTGGAAAAAAAATCCTAATTTCAAAAACTTCTTCAAGTAATCTCGATATGTTGCAAATATATTTTAAATGACGTATTTTGATATATATATATATATATATATATATATATATGTATACATTGAAAGACTTCAAATTTTGTAGAAATTATGAAGCTTTGTGATATATGTGATTTTAAACAAATCTTCATGACACATATAACAGAATTATTTTTAAACATAATTTTCCTCCATGCTGTAATATTATTTTTAGTCAATTTCATTAAATTACTCGTTCAAAAATCACATTGTCATCATATGATTACAATGCAATAAATCTTGTAAGTGGTTTATTGTAAATTTCAAACAGATATTAATAATAATTATCATTCCATTCTACTTTATCTTCTAATTATGTTTCAAAATATTTTTTGATGTTTATACTTCAAAAATTTACTGCAATTATTTAATAAAAGAGCCTCTAATTGCTAAATATACATTCAAAAAATGAGAGATCACTCGTTTTATGCTAATATATTCTTGGATAAAATTTTAATATAATTCGTATACTTTGAAGCAATTTACTAATGCATAGTATTTTCATTTTTATTTCATCACAAATTCATAAATGTATTGAATATTTTCTGTACTTTCATTTTGAGGTTGCGCAAAATGCTATTCTCTCACAAAATTGCTTCCTAATTTTGCAACTTTTTGGAAACCTTAGATCGAAGCATGCATTTTAGGCTTCTTTTATTCCACATAATAGCAGTTCTCTTTAATACTTGAAACCAAAAATAATTTTTTTATTTTTAATAATAACAAAATAAATTTGTGAGTCTACGTGTAATTTTATTATACATTTTCAGTTATAACATGGTTAAATATTATTATATATCATTAATTAATAAAAATATTTTATTATGAGAAAAACTATTCTGATTCACTCACATCTGTTTTGGCAAGACATTGAATGATCAAGAACAGAATATTTTTCATAAACATACTTTTGTCTATCTTTTTAAAAAGATATTTTAATAGATTAAATTAAAAATGCTTAAACTATCATTTTATCATTCTAATAATGATATATGAGGAAAGAAGAAACCTTTTGATAAATATTTTTTTAATTACAAAATCTTTATCTTCCCTTAACACTTGTTTTTACTAAATCATTAAAATAAGGACTTACCTAATGGAACATTCACTCGTAAGTAAGGAATTATGAAAAAAAGTATTAAGAAATAACTGCATTAACTATTGATTAAATTGTTAGAAAACATTTTAAATGTAGCAAAACGTATATTTTCTCGATAATGCATTGTTTATAAGCACTGAATTTTGAAAATTATGGATAAAATAAAAAAGGCTTAAACTATCTTTCTCTAATTCTTTAATAATATAAAATAAACACAGACGCTTTTGATAAATGTTTTTTTCGTTAAAGAAGAAAAAACTTAAAATTTTTGCCTCTTACTAACATTTTTCTTCATATTATTTAAATGATGAGAACACTAGTTCTAAAAATGGTTTGTGAATTTATGATATTTTAAGATTTTTTTGTTAAAGTAACATAATAACTTATAATTGAAAAAAAATTATTATTTAACATATTTATTTTATACAAGATTTTGAAATATTTTTTTCATTTTAGAAAAATCTTTTCCCTGTGGTATATTTTCAATTTTAATATCATAGAAATTTGTTTCAAAATTATATTTCAAAATTTTCTTAGATAAAATAACATAAAAGTATTTATGTTATTTTATCTAAGAAAACTACTTATAAAAATAAATAATATTTCAAGATTTTGAAAATATTACCTAAAAATTAATAATTTTTGATTTTTTAAAATGTTTTTTATCTTTGATTTAGATATTTGTTGGTTAATAATATATGTTTCTGAAGGATGGTCTCTTGTTTGTTGTTCACAAAAAAATGTCCGAATCCGGTACCCAAATTTTAAGATGATTTCTCAAAACTTCCATGAAAGTAATTTCATATTGTTTGATGTGAGTATCTCCTTTATCAAAATCATGATATCTTAAAAAAAGAATCTTTAAAATCAATGTTACATAAAATGTAACGTTTCTAGGATTTACGCTTCCATTTTTTTTATGTCAGCTCCAAAATTGAAATCATGTTTTAAGGAGAATCGATATTATGCTGCATTTAAAATGTTATTTGTATTCACAAGGACATATAAATTGTGTTGCTACTAAAAAAATATTTCCTATCAAAAAAACAAAAATTATATTTTAAAAATCTATGAAAAATTAATTCATTTAAAACAGAACTCCTAAAAGTTTTTTTAATAAAGGACTTCAACCTTGATTATATTAGGAAAAATAGGCTGTTTCACTTAATTCATTAGCAGCATTGTTCCTTTTAAAGTTATGTTCTGCTATGGCAACATTGACTCTCCTGATGAAGTTACAAGTGACAGAGAAATTAGTTCCTTTTTTAATCAATTATGGTATAACTATTACCATTCAGTTAATAATTGACACCCGCGTATTAAAATATCAAAATTAAAACATACAAACTATCGTATTTTGAATTCATATTAAAGTACGTGACATAATTGAAGCTAAAGCTGAATGAAACCAAAGATGAACGTTATTCAGTTTCACCCAGTCATTTCGTGACTAGAGCAAAAGTATCATTCATAAAATGTTTTTTTTAGATTTGTTTTAAGGGCTGGAATAAAAGTTGATATTGGGTTCCCTGTTTTGAAGAAAGTTTAAATTATACAATGATATATTGTCTGAAATGTGCTCAAATGATTTAGCTGCCTTGATTGAAAAATCTCACAGTAAAATTTATTACTAATTATCTTTAATACCTTCAGAAAAAAAAGATTACATCCAATATTGTCTCAGTTTCTTGGTTATGGAGTAAATTAATAAAATAAAAAATGTGATATTTTCTTGACTCAATTATTATAAGAAACTTTTGCAAGTACAAATATTTAATTTCTTTCTTCCATCGCTATTCAGTATCTGTTTAATAGCAAATACATCTATTAATATTTTGTAAAATGGTAAACCCATTTATTAAGCTGGCTTGGCATATTCTTTCTGCGGGTAATATAACGTTAATGTAAAATTTGGAATGATAAATTTCAATAAAATATTAATTCTATGAATGATTAAAACAATCTAATAATTAAAATAGTGCCTTCCGTAACAAACCATGCAGTTTCTTAACCTTTAATATTTTTTATATTTTAATGATAGATTTCGTTTATAAAGTTATTGGTCATCAATTTGTTTCCTAAGACTTTGCTTTTCTATCGTGTAGAATCTATGTTATTTCAGAATATATATATATTCTGTATTGTGGAATAGCATAGATTTTACACGATAGAAAAGCAAAGTTTTAGGAATCAATCTTTTGAAATAAAAACCTTATCCCTTATCGGAGATAACTCTTGAGGGTTTCGGAAGAGAGCTTGTTTCATTTTGTAGCCCATTTACTGTTGATGTGACCTTGGTTAGGTAAGACCAGAAAAACTCTATGCAACCACCACGGTTGGACAACTTAGATCTGGATAGATCTGATTGCACATTCTCTGTCAGTTGACAAACATGTGACTGAACAGCTACTTTTGATTTCCTAAAGCTGCTTTTACCTAGGTGTTAAATGCGTCAGCTGTTGGAAAATGGGAATTCGATTCCCATACTTATCACATTTATTGTTTTAAGATTTCAAGACCAAATACTATACTTTTTATACATTGAGTGAAATGAATTTTTAACTTTGATACTCATTTGCTATAAAGATGAGTTGAGTAATTTAATTTGTATTTTTTAGAAATTTCTGAAATAATTATAAAATAAATCACACTGTTTTGAAAATATGTATTCCAACAGACCAAAACGTGGTGAAAACAATGAAAATTTTTACATCAAAGAATAGTTAATTTTAAAATAGATATGAATGCATTTAATTAATTTTAATAGTTTTGTAATGAATTAAGTATAACATATTTGATACTAATAATACTGCTAAATAAAAACAGTAATTTATTAAGCAACATTAAGAAAAAAATTCAATAAAATGTTCTTTTATTAGTAAGCATAAAAAATATACATAATTAAAAATTTATGACAATAGCTTTTCTTTTAGGATGAAATCTTTTCCTTCTTATTATTCTGGCAATCATTTCTGTAAAAAATTCCAAGACTTCTAAAATTGTTACGATGGATAATCCTAAAAAAAGTCCCATGTTGCCACCTATGTTTGCAATAAGAGATTCCCACTGAAAAAAGTAATTATTCTCGTAAATAAATAAAATTATCTGCATATATATGAAATGTCTCAATTATCCTTTCAAAATTGAAAACACACAAATTTACTATTTTAATCTATTTTAGTTTTCCATGAATCTCTGTTTTTACGTGGTTTTGATATAAATTCCTCCATTATTGAAAATTTAAATTTATCTTACAATGTTTGATTTTGAAGCTAAAGTAGCTTGAATAAAATTCATTTCCTTGGGTGAACTTTATTGCTACCATTTCCTAGATTTTATTTTAATTTCTTAGCTTGTGATAATGGAAAAAAGTAATCACATTTATTTTATTGCTCGTTTAAATTTAATCATGGATGCACTTCTGATTTTCAGCATTTCAATAAGCACTTTAGATGCCCAGAATGAAGACGACACTGAATAATTTAATTATTTTGAATGATGAAAGTTTAAAATTGGAGGAATTTTAAGGTAAAAGTAATAAAGTCAATAATAGATTTACAACTGACGAATTATGAAATAAAATTCAATTAAAATAAGTGCAAGTATAATTATTTTACCACATTTTTTGTTGGTATTTTAATTCTTTTAAAGCAAATATTTTCAAAAAAAAAAAATATTTGGTTTAAACATGGTTTTTAATTTTTTAAATTTGCAGTTTTACGTATGATTCTATATAGAGATTTTTTTTTCTTAAAACGTTTTTTTTTGTCAAAAAGAATAAGGAAATATACATCTTAAAAGAATAAGGAAATATACATCTGATTACTTTAATGTTATCTATTGTTCAAATATTTAGTGTACCACGTGTATTAGAAAGTGTAAAAATAAATGGTTGATAATATACACTTTAAAACGCTTACGTGACTGAATTATTGTAATAGGATTGATATACAATACAAAATTCAATAATAGTACAAAAAAGTGAGAGGAAGTAAATAATAAGTACCATTGTCATAGATGAACCATTGTCTGTTAAAAGAGTCAAAATATTTTGGTAAAGAATTAATCAGCACTTAGGAAAATTTAAAATGGGTTGAAATTTAACAATAACAGATTATGCATCTTTTTTATAACGTGTTATGTGCACCGTGTCAATTTCACATATTTTGTACGAATTATTTCATCTACCAAACCCATAGATATTTTAGCATTATTGCTACTCAAATATTAAAGACATGGAGAGAATATAACAAAGCTGTAATTAGATGCTCTGAAAATATCATATTCCACTAAAATTGCCTTAATTGCAATAGACTAGACGAAATGGAAATGTTATGGAAATCATGATAAGAATAATACTATTAATTCCATTTTAGTTGAAGCTCTTAATCATACCATTTTAAAGAACAGTTAAGGAAAATGGAGTCTGAATGCACAAATCTTCTGCTGCATACAAAAATACGTTGATTAGCAAGACAAAAATTTTTGAAATATTTTGTATCTTTATTAGGAGAAAGTAAAGTATTTCTCGTTGAAAAGTGTGATTATTATCTAGAAATAACTATAGATCTGAGCATTCAAAAATTTTCCTTCTTGGTGGATGTGTGTGCAATCACATTTAAATTTGTTTCATTTAAAATTTCAAGGAAAATAAATAGACGAACAATTTGTGTGATGCTGAAACAAGTTATTTCACTTGAAATCAAAGTATGGCTTTATGTTCAAGATTTTGAAAAAGAAACTGATTTGTTTTCCTGTCCTTTTGAAACATCTTAAAGAAAATAATTCTGGTATTCATTTGATGTTTTAAAATAATAGTTTTAAACATGAGAGAATTTTTCTCAACAAGTGTCTAGAATTTATAAAAAAAAATAGGCAACAATAAGCATTGTTAAAAATTCTTTTAATACTACTGTAAGAGAAGTGTATGTTTCTTTTTTAATATTGACATAGCCAATTTAAAATAGCAATTACTGTACAGTAGAACTCCCATTATCAGAATCAAATGGGACCAGACGTCATTTGGATGGTAGAAAATTCGGATAGCTGGATTTTGTTTGATAGAAAGGGGGTATAATTCAATTAATTATTGTATGTTGAAAATGAAAAAAGAAAACCTTATTTTCAAAGAAAAAGAATATTTAATTGATGAAATAAAAAAGCAATATTTTTATAGGCTTAGGAAGGTAAAAATGCTGCACATTAACACAGTATCTAAGTACCTTATTGTAAATCAATCATTGCTTGTTAGAATCTCGATCAGAGTAAACATCAGAAATAAACAGGATGAGTTTGCCTCATTCGTTTTTGGGCAGCAAAGTCGTGCATCCGCTTGACATTGCGAAGTTGGATGTAGTCACACTCGAGCAGACACTCAATTTAATTCAACGCAATTTGAAAAACCGGAAGGGCTTCAATAACTGATGATCCCGAATCAGCCTCAATTTCGACTTGGACAATTTTTTCCCTTAGATTTTCAATAATTTCCTCATTTTGCAAGTTGAAATGCAAGGTTTGACGAATTACATGTCATCCACACCCCAATATTTTCACTTCTTACGCCAACATGAGTTTTGAGGAAGCAAGAACAAAAGCTTGTATTGATTTTCCGAATAACAGTACGCTTCTATTTAATATATTTTAATAAATTTTGAAAGCGATTTGGTTAATCAACTATTTAGATAGACGGAGTTTGAAGTTTAAATGTAACTGAAAAAAAAAAAAGAAATATGGATCTCGAAATTTAAATATCATATCGTTGAAATGGATATAGTAGTGGACAAAAATGAGCTCAGTTCACTATACAGGTGTTTTTCTTCAGAAGTTCTGGAGAAGGAAACTATGATGATTTTTAATGAATCGAATTGTATTCTTGACTCACGTAATAAGTTTAAAACAGTATTTGCTTTTTCCTTATCCAAATACTTGAGAATAATCATTTTCAAGTGAAAAGCACATTAAGAAGTCGTGTGCTTTTTACTTGAAGATGATGGAAGGGGAACTTGGAAAAATGCTTAAAATTAAAAATAACTTACAAATCTGAGTTACACGAACTTTCCATGGAGATGCTAGAGGCTCATTTTCGTGTTTGTTCGTCCTTATTATAATTAAAATTTTTGGATACCTTGTAATTTTACTTTATCAATAATAAGTATGTCTATTAAGCGTAATATCAAGTTATATTTTATACACTTATATAATTTAACGCTTACCTATAGTATATCTATTGAAATAATATGCTTACCTATTGCATTATAATTACCTATATATAATTTAAGCTTAAAAATGTAGCAAAAGAGATTTAATTATTTGGACTGTTGATAATTGGCTCTATTAACTATTGAGTTAACCAACCACTGCTCTATGTCACATACTGCTCAGCCATCTTAAAAATATATTTATTTGCATTAATTTCCTAAAGTACATTGAGAGGTTCCAGGAATCCTTTATTAATCAAGTAACTATGATATCTTTTTAAACTAATAGATTTAGATAAAGTGATTTGCCTCATTTGTCAGAAGTTATTATATTTGCGGCAAGTGTTGTAGAAATTGTTTGCAACACTGTACTAAATTTTTGAAATTTTTAATGTAACCGAAATCTCGTGCACTCAGTGACTGTTCTCTTTTATTATGATAGAAATATAGTTGGTTTTTTTTCTATAATATATATAAAATATTATATTATATACTTACGCTGATATAAAAATATTATATACTTAAAATATAAAAATATTATATACTTACGCTGTAGATAGCTGTTTCATTAACGTGAGTCACAAAAAATGAAGTATAAAAGATCTGTACTCCAATCAAACTAAACCTGTTAAGAGCGAAGAAAATAAAATATCAACATTAATATGAAATAAGCTTAATATCAATGCATATTTCTGACATAAATAATTTATTAATAATATTAATAAAATGGTTTTAAAACTGCTATTTTTTACTTATCTCCCTTTACTTTTAAACACACACACACACAAACTTTTTTGTTATTTGCAATTTATAGATAGGATATTAATCAATTATTTGCAATTTATAGATAGGATATTAATCATTTCTCTGTCACTATAATTGAAAATAAAATACGTTTGCTACTCACTCTTTATCAGAGTCTGTAACTGTAGCAAACCCATTTTCCGTTGACAAAGACTTAGCCTTTTTTAAAATTCGAAAAAAATCCGGGTTTAGTTGGCTTGCTGAGGAAGTAATTTCATATTGGTGTTCCCTAAAATAAAAAAAAATTATGTTATGGTTTATTAAATGCAGACTTGATTGAACGTTTTTAAAGTTATAAAAAAATTAAAATAGTATTTCGTTGCATTTTTTTTATAAAAATAAAGCTTCAGAATTTCAATCAAATATATGACATGTAAATAATTCCAAAATATTAGATAGCTTATAATGTGATTTTAACTTTTAAGAAATATAAAAATTATCATTTTTGCAAAATTCAGAAATCAGGTTGTGAATTATTTTACACATATCTTTCGTTAAAAATATGTTTCATTGAATTAATTATTAATTTAGAAATATGTGTATAAAATTGAACTTTTTCCTTCAATATTTTAGATTCAATTTTCTATAACAAAATAATGATGGTATATAATATTTTTAGATCTTTAAATAAAATATTATATTAGTCAATATGCATAAAAATGTACTTTTATATGCATTTACTTTACCCATTGATTTCTATATACTTAATTTTAATTATTTCGTATTGTATTTGTTTTAAGTAAATTAAGTTTCTTTCAAAGTACTTATATTTACTTTATTGAATCTCACATATATTTAAGAAATTTATAAATATAATGTAAAAATTTTTTAAGATATATAGCTTTATACCAAAGAAAAATTTAATGGCATACTAAAAATGTTACATAAATATTAGACTTCTTAAATAACTAACTTGTTTTAATATTTTAAAATAAAAGTTTAATAGTATTTTCTGAAGAATTTTATTTAATATTGTTTAGTTTTTTTAATATATAAAACTAACAAAACCTTTAATTACTTTACAGTATTTTATTTTTGTATCTTTATAATGATTAATAATTTTAGTTTATTTTTTTAAAAATAAACCCGGTAAATAAAGCGGATGCTAATAATAATGATTATAAAAGGCAAAAAATTTAGATAGACTCATATTCACAAGAAAAACTTATAATTAAGCATCTTGAATCCTTTTCTTAGTATTTTAGGAATAATATGGAAAATTTTATTGTTATTATATATTTTTTGGAAATACAAGATAATATTTCTATTTTCTGTATTCTTCCTTAGCAAATACAATCGCCTTTGGCATACACAATACAAAAAATTTAAAGACAAATATGTTTCATTAAAATGGTGTTTTGTTTTATCGTTCATTTTGTATTCTTCAATAAAAACTAATGAGTTTTGAAATATTGATTGAGAGTATAAATTGTTCTCTTAAATAGTCAACAAGGTTTTTATAAGGAATGTTTTTTTTTTGTATAGAACGTAAAAGAATTTAAACATTGCGTATGGGCTGCTGAAGAAGATTCCATGATTATAATTACCATTTATATGTGTGCCTTATTGTTTGAGTTTATAGAACGCTCTCTTATATAGGAACAATATTATTGATATTAAATAAGCGCTATTGATATTTTTAATAGCAATACTGTAATTGTGAAATAATTAATAGACTCTCTTTCCAAAATCTGCAGTTTACAAATTGTAATAAAACAAGATAAAGTTACATCAATATGTTATTGGTGCCAAATTAAAATTTGCTTAATTGAAAAAAATGAAACAAGATAATATAGATAGCGGTTGAATTTTCAAAGCTGATCAAAACTGTAGGTCAAAAATTAGAGTAATTAACAACAAACAACAATTATTTGAACACAGGAACCGTTCAAAATTATTTTGCTATAAAAATTTATAACCAACAATTTAGTGAGCACCTTTATAGTAAAAAACTTTTGCCTCTTTTAAGCACTTTTTAATTCAAATAGTTTTTGAATGAAATTATCACAAAGTAACTAGAAATTAAAATTGTGAATTAAAATTACTGAATATGAAAATGTCTTTCAATATTTTTTCAGTAGTACTGGAAGATTTCATACTTAAAGTACTAAAGAAGAATATCAGAAGTACCAAAGACTCGAAAAAAGTACTAATTTAATTGAATATAGATAAATATAATAATAAATATACTGAAGAACATTTTAAATAGAGCATCAAAAGGGAATAAAGTTAAAAGCGCGAAATGTTGCAAATAAATAAAATGGGATCTCTTATATGCAAATGATCTCAATTTGGTTCCAATACGCATAACTACACAACCGGAAGTGGCTCTAAAATTAGGAAATGGGCCTTATATAAATCGGCGCAGAATGGAAGATCACATACCAACACTAGGAGGGCTTTAGTAAGCAAATAATGCCACGGAGATGTGTGAGAAGACATTTCGCGCAGTTAAGCCAGTTTTACACACAGTCTCTCGAGCCTCTAAGCTCTAGCCAATCACAAACAACGTAATACATATATTCAAAACACGCATAAGTTACTATTAGATTCAATTCGAATATGCACAATAAAATTGTACATCACACATAGGCATAACAGCTAATGGAGACGCAGATCAAGCTGCAAAGCACGCGATAACAATGCCACCAGAAAACAAAACCAAATTACCACAGTCGTATTTAAAAAGATTAATACTTTACAATATAATGGATCTGTGGCAATCTGAATGGGACAACGCAGACATGGGTTGGTACACACATACCTTCTTTCCTAAAGTGAACACAAAGCGACTGGTCAGCCAGCACCATCTGACCCAATTCTTTACACGACATGACCAGTTCTCCACCTTTGTTCACAGATGGGGGAAAGCCACAACAGCAGATTGTCTCTGCGGAGAAGAAGGAAATCCCCAACATTACTCATTTGACTGCCCACTGACAACGTCACTGCATTAAAAAAGCCGACAGCGGAAAATCACCCCGCATGGAGTGAACTAGTCATAAGTAACAAAATAGTGCAAAATAAACTAATAGCGATTATAAAGAAACTTGAGATACTAAAAGAGGTGGCGATGGACACTGACAATGATTAACATTCCTGGTGCTCAACGACTCAGCATACAGAACCAACATGGTAAACCTCACCTACTTGAGGATAACTGTGTCTACACAACAGCTACACTAACATATTGGCAGCCCTCATCATCTTGTGAAACAAGCATGCCTCACCTTTTTTAAGGAAGCACTTTACCTTGCAGTAAAGAACGGATCTGACAAAGATACAAGATCCCAAAGAAAGAAAACCTGCAACACACGTAGCAGTCTTCAAACTCAGCCAGCTTGGGACATCTAGCTATACCGATAGTGACAACAACAAACATAATACAGACTACAGGAGCCTGGACTTTCGTGATGGCTGCGGACCGGCATCTCATGAACTTTAATACATTGTATGTGCCGGAAACAATACTCTGCAGAGACTAAATACGGCCCACTTTCCCTCAAAGTCCCCCTAGAGAGCTCAATACTGCAGCCCACATATGCAATGATGACGCTCTGTACGAGGGTCTCATCACGCGTTCGGGTTTTGTGTTGTGACTATCTTTTAAATAAATGGGGAGTTTGGCATACGCAGCGGATATTTTAAGCCTTACACTCGCTTCATGAGTAGGCAGTCCACCTGCGATGTCAAAGTCCAAGTCAAGTCTCATCATTGGCTCGAAAACCATAAGTTGGTTGTCGCACAATCTTGCTCGTCAGATCGACCGCTAGGAAGGTGTTGTAAAAATAAATTGGGAGCAAAGGAAACGAGCAGGTATCCACATGCTACGTACCGGATCTGGCACTAACAAGAAAATCACGAGACTAGGAAATCAAAGGATCGTACAGAAAGGGGAAACTGTAGTGACTCGTTCCACGCTACATGCATATATAGAGGTGCCAGTTGTTCCAGAAACTATTTTAAGATGCCTTGTAGAAGCAAATTTGTAATTCAAGCACCGGTTTTATGTATTACCTTTAACATTGCAACATTAATTACTCCGTCTGTAATAATGCCAAGCCTAAGAGACATGAATTGCTACAGATTGGCAAAACGTTGTGTTTAATGATGAATTCCGATTTGTTTTAAGGATAAATGATAACCGCGTACGGGTGTAAAGGCGCTCTGGTAAAGGGTATATTTACATTCATACTGTTAAGCGGCACATTTTCTGTACAACAAGCGTAATGTTCTGATTGGCCATAGTCTATAACAGCCGATCTACTCTAGTTGTGGTACATAAAACTTTGACAGGCTAGCGTACACTTGGGACCTTTCCTAAATGGTGTTCCAGGGGCAATTTTACAACAAGATAAGGCTCATCAGCTTACAGTTTAAGTTTTTAAAGACTTCCTATTTCATATTCAGACTCTTCCACAGCAGGCCTACTTCACGGACTTGTCCCCGATGGAGCATATTTAGTACTAGCTGAAAGCCAAGTGTCACTGTTTCACTCTGTATATGATTTGGAGGGGTTCATCGAGGTTTATGGACACATCTGTTTCAGAGCAAGATCAGACGTCTCTTAACTGGATGCCGGACTGCGTGGTGGCGTACATAGCAGCAGGAGGAGACGAAACTCACTATTGATATTGCACTGTATTTGTCCAATTGTACACACTGTACTCGTTTAATTCTCTTGATTTTGAGATCAATTGAATAGCACATCTGTGTCATAATGAGTATTAAATTTGGTTTCAATTCCATGTTTCCTTCTTGATGCAATGTTCCTAAGTGTAAATAACAATGTATAAAAATATGTTACTTCCTGTGTTTGAATTATAACGGATACATATATTTTAAAATAATCTTACTTGAACAAATTAAAATTTTAGGTTGAAAATATTTAGCAGTAAAATTGTAAATTAACTTATTCAACGCCTTATGAGTCATTTTTTATTCCTATATTTCTAACATTATTGAAAAGGCATCGTCCCTTAAATAAACTACCGCGTTGCAATATTCCCTCAATGCAAGGAGACTGGTTAGATATGGCTTTCAACTCGTCTAATCCGATTCATTTCAAATGCCCGTAATTTTATTTATTCGTTTATATTGCTGTGAATAACCCAAATGGATTCTTTATTTTTGAAAATTAATTTTGAGACTTATCCTTTCTAACTTACTATTTAGAATTTAAATCACAGGATATCCTTAATCAGTACGTGGATACGATTTGATTTTCAGATAGAAGTTATAGGAATATTCATTTTACATTAATACTCTCAAATGGCCGAAAATGATCTTTACCTACAAATTGTGCTGAAAGTATCCTAAATTAAGGCATTCATTAAGAGGTTTATGTCTGATAAAATTGAAAAAGGTAGAAGTAGTTATTAAGGCAGAACAGAGAAAGTCAGATGTGAGTTCTTTTCTATTTTTGAGAAAACTTATGTATTAATTCGCACAATAAAATTTTGGAAATATTATAGAAACTTCATATTGTTTACTATATTTTTCACTGATAAATCAATTAGTGCACTTATACTGCCAAAAAGTTGAATGTAATCAATTGTTAATTATTAGAACAGTATTTTGTTGTTTTTCTAGAGAATGATAATGTTGAGAGTTCATAAGTATGTACAATTAGTATCATTATTCCCTTTCTTAGGGAAAAACTAATTTCTGAAGTAATTAAGCTTAAATATTTTAGTGTAGATTATATAATATGTACATATGATTCTTGGAAGGTGTGAGGATTAATTAATATGTCCATAAGTATTTTCTTGGAACTTATATCCGTGAATTCTGAACTTATGAAACAACATCTAACAAGACTTCTTGATGCTATTCCTACCTTTAAATTAGTAAAAACGGCTTTTAACTGTTTGTTATAAGGACTCATTAATATCCTTGAAGATCCTCTTGGATTTATTTGTTAAAGTCGTGCATAATCTTATAATATAAAGTCAGCTTTTTGACAATCTAGATTGAAAGATCAGATTCCACGAAACTTATATTTTTTTCTTTTTTGGGATTTCCGGAAGTAAGTACTTTACTCTATGGAATTTCTCTGTCTACCAAACTTTAAAAAATTAATGATTATCTTTTGCAAAAAAATAGGATTTTGTTATTTTGCATGTGATCTAGAAAATGTATTAGTTATGTGCATCTAAATAACGTCAAACGTATTGTTTTACACATTCTTATAATGTATTCGTGGCTTAATGTGTGGTACTTCAAATTTTTTCCTTTATAGTTTAGGGAAAACTTCTTTTGCATCATTTATTTTCATTTATTTAATACTGATTTATTTTCATGATTTGGAAAATTTTATTCTCCTTGTACTAAAATAAGAAGCTGAATGAAGATTAATAGGAAATTAAAATGAGGGTCAATTGTCATCTTTACTAATTACATAATTTCTTCTGAAATAATTTTAATTAATTTTATTCATTGTAAATCGTGGAGTACCTGTGCTAATTTTACTTAACTCTTTTAGAAAAAAAATTCCATTTGCATTTTGCATTTACTTACCATAGCTCAAAAATGAATCAGATATAAAATGAGGTTATGTTTTTTTTATCACACAATTTTTTAACGTTTCTTTCGTCAAATTTTAGTATTTTTTTAGCACAACTTGCAAAATTTGCAACTAAAGGAATATGTAATTCGTACTGAAAATGTATAAGAAGAGAATGTGTAAGATGTAATTTGACAAAACTGTTACCGTACAAATTACACATTTTGTAAAAATGAAGCAGATATGTGAAGCAGACACTTTGCTAACATGAAACTAAATGAAACAGATTATAAATAATACTCAACTTATAATACTTAATTGACAATATTATAATAAATAAATAAAAAAAATCAATGGTAAACTTACATGCAAGCTGGTGGACAGTCACAATCAATAACTCCTTCATCATTATCTTGAACCACAGAAAGAAAACACTTATCTAAGTATACAATAACAAAATTTTAATATTTAAGAAAGACTCAATCAAATTCCTAGTTTTAAAAAGGGTAAGTGTTTATGCGAAATATCAAAATTTATGACGTATTCATGATTCACATAATAATTAATATAGACCAATTTAATGTTCTGATTAACATCTTCAGAAATTTCTTCGTGCCTATACATAAAGTATCAATTCGTTGAATTTACTGTAAATCGTATGAAGTTTTCAAGGGACAGCTAAATGTCATATGTTTTTGTTCTTAAAAAATCTTCTCAAGTTTCCTCCAATTGAAATCACAAGAGAGGTATCAATTGACTACCATTAATTATTTCATAAAGTAGATGTTTTTGTTTCCAATTTTATGTAAAAATATTTTTTTGTTCTTGATTGAATGCATTAAGAGAGAATTAATAAAATTTGCTTATTAAAATCACACAAAATTTAATTGAAATTCTAAATTTATTAGTTTATTACTATTTAAATAGTTCTGTCCTTGATTTCAAAAAAATGTACATAATATCGCTTTTGTAAAATACCGTGAAGCTTATAAATCAATATACCTAGGTTTATCAAGCTATAAAAATTAATTATGAAATGTTTAATAACATTCCATTTGAATTTTATACGACAAACTTTAAAACTACTAGCCAAATTTTAAAATTTATTTTATGTGTATCAAATTTTTTAAAAATTTCAAACTTAGACAATTTTAACTAATTGTTGCCAAAAAATGTTTCAGAAAATATTTTTCATGTTCTTAAAATCCCAAACATTTGTATATTTCAACTGAAAAATAGCTATAAATATAAATTTATCCATTTTGTGCAATATTAAAATCTAAAAAAATCATTTATTTATTGCAAAGGTATAAATAATACACGAATGAAATTCTTCGATATTTTGCATATGCATTAAGTTTAAGTGATATGTTAATTTTTGAATTAAAGGATTGTGCAAATTATTTGAGAAATCCATCATTTGATAAAGTAAAAGGACATTACGAATTGCCATATGTAATATAAATTTTTATTCAAAAAATTAAATTAAATAAACAAAAAATTAAATAATATAAAATATTATACTCTTTATCATCAATATATTCGAATTAAAAAATGGATTACGTAATTAGAAAATAAGCATACCAATTGACCAAATTAATTGATTATTATTTACAAATAAAAATGAATACAATTAAAGTATTTTACTATGCAAAAATAATCTCCTATATAATTTCAATTTATTGTAATATGAATAAGTTTCTTAAAAGGTAAAGGTGTGGTAATAATAATAATGATGGGTTTTGCTATTCATTTTTTGTAGTATTTCACTAATACTACAAAAAATGATTTGCAAAACCCCCCAAAAAATGATAATTTAAAGATAATATAACACATTATATAATTTTGAACATATTAAATTTATTTATGATTGTTCACCTTTTTATTCATTTTTGATTCCACCCGTTTTTACTATAGGACAATTTTACAACAAATATTCTGTTTGTTAAACTAAAGTGATCATTCAATAAAATTTTAAGCATTTGCTTTTACTTCACTTCACTTCACTTTCACTTCGTCAGACAGCTGAAGGATAAGAAACAACAACAACAATTTTAAGCATAAATTTTCTCATGTGAAACTCATAAGAAGAATTTTGCTTAAAATTTCATTGAATAATCACTTATGTAAAACTCAAAACATCTTTCTGTAGATGGGATTATTATAGCTCATAGCAAATTATTTTTAATAATTATTTTCTTTACAAAATTATGCCGATTCCCACTAAGAAACGTGTGGACAAAATTCTTTCTAAAATCATTTTAAATCTATCATGGTTTGCGCAGTTCTTCGAAATCATTTGCAGAGCTAGCTTTTCTTACAACATTAATGCTATAAATCTGTTTTCAATATTGCATAGTAGATGCAAGCAAATGAATTTAGAATATACCATTATTTTAAGAACAAAACTATATATATTTGTTCTTATAGGAAAGTATTACGTCAATTTTTGTGTTAAAAGGTAGCATTCTCTGATAATAGAATATAAAGTGGTTGTGACGATACTATTTGGAATAAAAAGGCAATTGCAAACAGAAATATGTTTTAGATTAAGTAATAATCTTTAACTATATTAAAAAATTTTTATATGTGCTTGAAAACATTATTTCTTTATCTTATCTTAGCCATCATGATTGAGATAAATTTTAGGAGGTTTGGAAGCTTAAAAAAATAAAGAACCATCATGAAAATGATGTGTGTTTTGTAAAATTAGTTTGTATTAAATGTGGGAAATAACCATCATTAGAAATATAATTTTTACTTTTTAATAAGCTTAAACAAATTGAAAATAACTTATTAAAATAAAATGTCAGGAAAAACTTTTTAATCAGAAAATATTTTTATAACTTTCTGATTTCAACAAGTGAGAAATTTAGATATTTATATGAATAACTAAGAAAAAGTAATAGAGCCAGAAAATGCCTTATAAACATCAGAATTACTGAATGATTAACTCACTTTAATATTTCAAATAAAAGAGGACTATATTTTAACAAAACTGATAGTAGTACTTTTTATCATAAATTTTATATTTTTATTTTATAAACTTTTAAATTGAATATTTAAGGAATTTCTTAAATGACTATGTCTATTTAAACAAGTTATATCTTAATCATAATTATGTACATAGGTATATCTTTGTTTCGTTATGTTGAACCATGACACAGGGATGAGGTCAAACCTGAGCTGTCATCTTTCTCTCAACATCCACGCCACACTAGTGGAAGTAATGTTTCACTTTGCTGATTCTACTGAGCTTCTGGGCAGTGTGAAGCTACTAAGCTTCTGGGTTTCAATCATAGCCTTATAATATTTGAGAGCAGAACTTTTTAATCATCAATATACTGAATTTAAAATACTTTATTCATTAGAGTTTATAAAAATATTATTCGAAGTTATGCATATGCAATAACGTCTTTACCTTGAAATAGTTTTATTTTCTTACCTTCCCAAGAAGTAGAATTAGTATGGCAAAGAACTCCTTTTATAGGAAAAAGTGCAGCCGGCATAAACCTTGGATGATAGCATTTACATCGTTTGTAAACTTCCTTATTTACGCAATGACGCTCACATTCCTGCAAATTCATGTTGCCAATTAATTATGAAAAAATTGATATTCAAATGCTAACTGTATATTTATGTGTCACTAATTTGCTTAAAACATTTTTTATTAAAAAGAAAAATATTAAATTATGATAATCACCGTCTTAAATGCTTTTTTATTCTGAAGTAAGGATTAATACTACTCTTGGATTAATAGGATTTAAAATTCATGATAGAAAATAAGGCTAATTAATTTTACGGAAACCAAATTTATTTGGTTTATAAATTTCATACAAAGCCTTAACCTTTTTTCGAATGTGATATGAATATTAACAAGATTTATAAATCTATTGAATTGTTTATGTAAAAATACTGACAGAAAAACATTTGGAAGCATGTTTACTTAAAACTATTTTTCTCTTTAAATGAAAGTATCACTAAGCAAAAATTTGAAAATAATTTTTATAATACGTTTTAGTAAATGTTTTTTTTTACATTGCTTTTTAATTTATATAAAATAAGTTTGAAAATATGTTTCAGTACATTTTTTCCCATTTTAATTAATAAATGTTGCAAAAAGTGATCAGATGATCTTATTTATTAAAGACTTTATTATTTACTGAAAAGGATTTTAGAAATTTTTTTACAATAAAATTACCATGTAAAATATTTTGAGAGAAAAATGTTTTATTAAAACATAATAATGTATATAATATTTTATAAAATAAGACAAAATATGTTAAATTTAATTCTTTTCTTTGCCATTCTGCTGTCATTATACATGTATTGAAAAAGTACATTAGATATGCCAAATAATGTGTTGAGAAATACAAATTATTGGAGAATATATTTCTCTTTCCCTCATAACTCCTTTTGAAATACTTTCTTAACATGAAGTTTGATTTCCTTCTTTTCTGCCTTTAGGATATGTTTTCGTGTTATGAAACAACAATTTTAAGCAATGGTGATAACGTAGTGAGATATTTCTTACAGTATAAACGTGTTATTTGTTAACTAGATATTAATTACAATTATCTGAAAATTTCATAAAATTCATTAATTTTTGTGAATACTGTTTTTAAGAAAAAAATATTATGTTCTGTGTAACTCTAATGTTGTGCATATGCTCAATTTTAAATTTATTTGAAGCAAACTTTAAGCCTGAAAATTTTACGAATATACCGGGTCAAATAATTTAAATAAACTTTATTTTTGAATTAGAAAGGATTTTTAACTATTTATATGTTTAAATAACAATATTTTCCAACATCAAGCAATCAAGTTGTTCTAATTTATACCATTAAAAGTTTATATTATTGGTTGTATTTAAAAATTGGAGCTCTAATTAATAGGTTTTATGGAGGTAAATTGGTGTGGTATATTTGTTGTATTACGTTTGCGGTTAGTATTCAAAATCTAACATGACTGCACAGTTTAAAATGAATTTCAATTCATGACAAACATTATTTTTTAAGATGTATTCAAGTCCATCAGCCATATGAAAATGTCAGAGTGTACACCATAAAATAAAAAGCTTGGAAGAAAATTATTTAAAAATTTCTATAAAAAGTAGTCATTACTTTTCATCCTATCACCATCAGGAGAAAAGGAACATTCAGATAATTTTAATTATAGCTGTAGAAATGAGATTCAACGTATTTAGATATATATAAAGTACGTTACTTTTATAATGAACAGATCTCAAAAGTAGAAAATAAATTTGCATTCAACCACCTTATGTACAATAATATGTGTCATAATAGTATTATAGTTTTTTTTATGAGAATTTCATAAAAATTAAACAAATCATCAAAATATAAATATGATATTTTCCTACAATTTTAAAGAATTACCTAGC
>JAPDSC010032141.1:0-14395 GCA_026290005.1 Latrodectus geometricus | reverse complement strand
CTTAATTATAACGGTTAACAGTCAATATTCGAATTAATTCGTTAAAAATTTTATATTTTAAGTTTAAAATATAAAATTTTTAACGAATTAATTCGAATATTGACTGTTAACCGTTATAATTAAGAATTTATGAACAATTGAGAGTTGGGATTAATTTTTTTCTTTTTCAGAAAAAGTATTTATTATAAGGAAAATGCTCCAAGAATCGAAATCAAAAGTTCGTAAATTCAAAGTTTGAGCGTAGTTCATTTATAACAATTCAAAAAAAAAAAAAAAAAAAAAAAAAAAAAAAATTGATTTTGGCATAACTAAGATTAACGATGGGATAAAAATACCTAACTAACTAGCATTATGTGGAAAGACAAAAATTTGAAATGATCAAGTTTGATGGAGTAATAAATAAATGTACTTCATCAAAGGTTAGAAAATTATGTGAAATATAATTATTTGTATTAATTTTATATATTTATAGTTAATAAATGAATTTATATATTTATTTAAAATATATATTAATTTCTTTACTATTTTAAAACAATATTTGTTAAAGCAATTACAAAATGAATAACAACTTTTCAAATAATTTTAAATTCAAGGAATAACTGTCCCTAGTTTAATTTCTATAAAATTTATGGCCCCTAACCGGGTTCTCTAAAAAAAATATCTATATTTGAGAATATTTTAAATTTGCTGCTGCATGCAGATATATTCTTGTTATAAATATATTCTATATAAAATATGCAGCTAAATACACAATATTTTTTTAATGTTTTTAGCAGAGGGCGCTAAAATGGTTTTGTACCTGGGCTCTAGTTATGCTCGCTACGTCACTGCGTTTCCTCCTGCTTTTTTTTTCTTTTTTTTTTAAATACATTATGACAATTGAAATGAGAGAATTCAAATCCTTAGTCTAACATTTTACCTTTTTTTAAATTTCTGATCCATAACAAAGCATTTTTTTATTTCTTAAAAATTAATATATATTCTATAAGTATTACTTATAGAATATATATTAATTTTATTAATTAATTTAGTATTACTTATAATTAAATTATATTAATTTAGTATTACTTACAGAATACTACTATAGTAATTACTTTTATATAATACAAGACGTTTATAAGTAATATACTGTAGTATTACTTATACATTCTACAAGGTGTTTAGGATAGGTATCTTTATAAAAGTAATTAAAACTGAATAAAAACTATTAGGAAAAAATGATATTCCGAACCGTTATAAAAACGTTTTTACACTCAAATTTTAAAAAACCGATCTACCGTATAACTAAAAACCTTTATTACATTTTGTTTTGCTTATTTTGTAAAATTATTTAACAATGAATATTAAAAATACCTTCAGAAATTATTAGCTTTAAAAAAGAAATACAGAAGAAGAGCACGTTATAAGAAAGCGAAATTTCCGATTTTCAATCATTCAAAAATAATCACGAAAGAAACAAGATATATGTTACATTGATGAGTTTATTTTCATAGATGAGTTTTTGGCTTGCGATATGACTTCGCACCTTATTCAATGAAGTTAATATCTTCGACTGTATTTTCATCCCCTTTACATTTCTATTCAAATGGGTTCGCCCATACTTTTAGTTTCAATATGAGAAGTATTTAAAAAATTGTTTTACAAAACGCCATTATACTTAATTCAAACAAAGAAATCGAGTCATTTACATGCTCATTCCTTTAGCGAAAAGCAACTATTGAGTAGATGTTAAATGATTATTCATTGAGTATATTATCTAAAGATTTTCCAAGAGCAGTTAACTGAAAACTTCAATTTAAAGTACAATCCGAATTACTGCAAACATCCATGCCCGGGGTTTGAATCGAATTCATGAATTTGAATCGAAGGTAAGAGTTCGCTAACCATTCCACTGCCGGTTGGGCTGGGTTAGTCATAATAGATTTAGTTGTGAAACACAATCAGGAAAGACTGAGCCATACATGTCTAATGCAGTCATTGCATATTTAACCATAAATTTTTCGAATATTTCAGCTGCCCAAGCTAAGCTTAAAATAATGCACGAATCAAAACACTTTGATGCTGCATAGTGGACACTTTAACTTAACTGAGAGTAATGAGAGTTTTAACATCCTCCGCGTCAATATCCTGCTGAAAAACTTTTCATATGTAGTGGGCTGTAGCACGTACCTCAAGAGAGGAAAAGTCCCAAGCACCCAACTCGAGAGACATGCACCAGTTGTTCATCAGTGACTGGGATCGAACTCAGGATCTGATAATCCGAAGGGTAATATACACAGAAATATTTGATTTTATTGATAGCTTGGTTTCTTTGGTGATTCCTATGTTAGTGGAAGCAGTGTTGATAGATAATTTGTACTGACAACAATAGCTTGAGTACTGTCTGATTTTTATAATAAAAGAACTTTTTTTAAATTAAGATTTCACAAATCCTCTACTGCCGGCCAATGGATGAGTGGTTAGCGTTCCTGACTCCTAGGCTGTTGGTCCCTGGTTCGAATCCCGATTTGAGCATGGACGTTTCCTTCTATTCTCTCAGTATTTATTTGTCCTGTCTTCTTAGTTGATGGATGAATGTGGCCCACCCTATGAACGGGTTTGTGTTGATGTGAAGTGGGTACTTGCCTCCGTGACTTGGTTCACTGGATAACGCTACATGAATAGTAGTTTTCGGCCTTGTGGCGAAGGGTTAATCATTCAGTACCCGCCGTTAGAAAAATAAACAATTACCCCACTTCTTTTTTTCTTCCGATTATATTTAATATATGGAAAGTCCCCTTCTCCCCTCTAGACATATCAGAAAAATAAGAATAAAAACGAAAAAATCCGCTACGAACTACATGATAAAAGGCGGTTCTTGAAAATAAAAAATACTTTAAATTGTGCTTAAAACAGATTTAAAATATTTTAGGACTCGAGGAAGAACAAATATGAACTGCTTGACCTACGACGAATTGTTAAGATAAAATGGTGGTACTTTCTACTTTTCAATAAATTTAAATCACTAAGTAAAATCTAAAGATTATTTAACACAAAAACTTTAAAAATTTCAGAATAAAAAAACTAAAAAATTACAAATACTTAATTTCAAAATACTATATTTTTACGTTGAATCTCAAAGATACGTTTAGAGCTCAATAATACTCCATAATATTTCATTCATTTAGAAAAAGGGGCAAAATTTTTTGCACATTTCAGTTCACAGCACTCTAAATTAAGAAACAATATTTTCATCAAATACCCATGCTTACTATGAAGTGGTAAGAAGTACCAGTTGAGATTTCTAACTTTTAAATAATCTACAGGATATGTACTCGACTCCTCTGAATCGCAACAGGAAATCTTACTGTCAAAAACAAAAGGAATTTTATTTCAGCATGAAAAAGAAAACTATAATAAAAAAAAAAAAATAAAAAAAAAATTATGAATAATTACCATATTTGCCAGCCTATACTGCACTACTTTTTCATGTACGTTTTTTGAAAAATAAAACTTTAAGTTCATAATAATGAATTTACATTGCATATTAAATATAAAGTAATGCAGTATTTTGCAAGATTTTATTCACATCTTTAAAAACTCCCTTTTTACCGTTTTAGTTACGTTTATTGGACGTTTGAAAGAAACAGTTATGCTTGAGGGCACAGCTAAAGTCAGAAGATCCTTGTTTGCTTCTTATTTGTGGAAGTTAAAAATTTCTCATTTTCGTGCTTAATGAGATAAATCTATAAAATTCAGTAGTTTTTTTTTTAGTTTCAATACTTTTCAGTTCACGCAATCTATTTTGCTACTTTGTTACCTTGTATGCTATTTTGTTTTACAAGTTATTTAGTTTGAGCCATAACATGCCAAAAAATTTAATAATAATGGAAATTCATTATCGTAGTAAGAGAGTAATAATAGTAAGAAAAGCAAATAGTTATACGATTAAGCAAAAAAGTACATGTGTAAGATCCAGTAGTCCAGGCAAATTGTCCTAAATTGACATCAACTCGTTCCATGTTGCACATCCCAGCTATAGTTCATGAATATTCATTTTTAAGTGCAATAATTATTTAGGATATACAGTTCTTAATAATTAATAACTCACTTTTATTTTGACGATATAAATTATGCACAACAAAGTGCTATATTCATTATTTTGGGGAAAGAAGGGGAGAAAAAAAAACGATTTAAATGAGAAACTTTAAAACTTTTGGCGCAAATTGTCAAGAAAAATTACTAAACAAGAAAGCTCTTTACACACACATTCTTTGACTACAGCAAAAAATATTTAAATGACAAACGTTAAATAAATACAATTTTACAGGCTGCCAATTTATTGTAATATTGTTTTCCATAGTAAGCGAGAGAAATATCGTGTTTTCAGAGTCATTATTTTTTAACTACTTAACGCAGTGATTCTCAACCTGTGGGGCGTGACCCCCTAGGGGGGCGCGAGCACACTAATGGGGGGGGCGCGAGTATATCCAAGAGAAAATGTTATTTAAAAAAAATTGGTTAAGTGACTGAAAGGAAAGAACACACACACACATACAAAAAAAATACATTTCGAAATATTTAATAATTAACTTATTAAATTAAAACAACTTACTAAATTAAAAACAAATTTAATAATTATTAGTGACTTCCTTGGGCCTGTCTTTCAGAGCAAAGTTTTTCGAAGGAGGGTTTAATATTAGAAATAGACACTCTCAGTTCTTTTTCTATATTTAGCTGAGATCTATATTTTGTCTTCAAAGAATCCACCGCAGAAAATCCAATTTCACAAAGGTAAGATGTTGAAAATGGTAGTAGAATGCGAAATGCCCTTGTTTTTAGTGCAGAAAACTCATCATCCACTCCTGCTCAAAATTCAAAGAGTGATTTATTACTAAATTGTCTTTAGGTTTCGCCGCTTGCCGTGAAGTCTATGAAGGTTTCTTCCTCTTCGATTGAGAGTCCTTCGGGAGTATTTTGAAATGGATCCCTCACCCACTAGTAACTTGATATTAGTTTGTCGTCAGCAAGAAAGTACTTTTTAAAATTCTTTGCTAGCATTGCTAAATGATTTTCAATGGTTAAAAAAACAACTTTTACATGTTGTTCTTCAGCCTTGTAAGTTTTAATACAATCATTCAAATTTGCAAACATTGTTAAGTTTTCTTGCTTTAAATTTCTGCTCCACAATTCCGATTTCCTACAAAAAGCATTAACTTTATCACTCGTATCTAATATAATGTATTTTCTCCTTGCAGTTGAAGATTCAAGTTATTTAATTTCTCGAATATGTCGACCATGTAGCTCAATTTCAACACAAATAAACTATCGCGAAAATTCTCAGCTTCCGGTCTGTTTTCCTCTTCTAGGAAAACAGCGATTACTTCTCTTAATTCACAAACAAGTTGCAAAAATTTCCCTCGTGATAACCATCTTGCCTCGCAATAAAATAGTAACGCTGAATGTACTGCACCCATGTCTTTACAAAGTGCGGAAAAGATTCTTGATTTCAGGGGTCTCATTTTTATATAATTTACTACGGTTACAACCGTAGTTAACACAATATTCAAACCAGGACTCATTTCTTTGGAAGCCAAAACTTCTCTGTGGATCATGCAATGTGTCCAGACACACTATGGCGAATTTTGTTTCTCAAATGCTTGAAAACTTTCGAATCTTCATGACATAGAACGAGCACCATCCGTGCATATTCCGACGCAATTTTTCCATTCTATGTTTGCCTCGTTCATAAAATCATTTAAGATAGCAAATAAAGAGAGTGCTGTTGCTTTGAGTTCTATTGGTTTGCAGAAAGTAATTCTTCTACTCCTGACAAATCATCACAAAATCTAACATAAGCAATGAAATGAGCCTCTTTATTACTATCTGCTGCCTCATCGAGTTGTATTGAAAACAATTTGTAACTCAACTTCTTGGACAAAAGCTGACACTCTACATCTTCAGCTATATCAGCAATTTGACGGGCAACAGTATCATTTGAAAGAGGTATAGACTGCATTTGTTTTGCAAAATTATCTTCAAACATAATTTCTACAATATCAATCGTGGCTGGCAAAATAAGCTCTTCACCAATGGTGTGAGGCTTTTTACATCTGGCTATTGTATATGAAACTTTGTAAGAGGCAATTAAAGCTTTTTCATTCACAGACAAAGTTTTTTTAAACAATGATTTTTACTTTTCATATGATTTTAATTTTAATTCGAAGAATTCTCTGGGTTTGTTTACGTACTCACTATGAAGCTCTTCCAAATGTCGTTTAAGTTTTATAGGTTTCATGCTGTCTGCCGCCAACATTTTTGAGGAAATGATACACAGGGGCCTTTCTTTTTCATTTACTTCAGTACTAGTGAACCCAAAATTTAAGTATTCTTGAGAATATTTTCTTGATTTTATTTTCGGAACCACGCTCATCTGTGTACTTGTTGATGCTTGTCTATTGTCTAATGCTCGCTTACGCCCGA
This sequence comes from Latrodectus geometricus, assembly GCA_026290005.1. NCBI lineage: Eukaryota > Metazoa > Arthropoda > Arachnida > Araneae > Theridiidae > Latrodectus > Latrodectus geometricus. Next base: position 7,933 of record JAPDSC010032141.1, on the reverse strand, counting down.
TTAAAAATTTATCCATGATTTTGCATAAGTCTGCTGCCGTGAATATTTAATACAGTGAATTGCAATTACACGAAAATATATATAATATACACATTCAGAATAGATTCAATAGCGATAGAAGGATCGACTCGAATGAGATTGTCTGGAATTGAAATTGGCGTCATAGAACTTTCTCCTTCTCTCTGTGAGAAAACATTTGTTCACATCTGCGCACGCTCCTAGCTTAACTTTTTGCTGACCAGACAAATTCCGGGCAAATCGAAACTTCTTGTGAAACCGTGAGAATGCCCGACATGGCGGGACGCAAGAGCAATAAAAAAGCATAGGATTCTAGTTTTTTCAATGCTGAGGATCGGTGTTGCAAAATGTCAATAAATTTCGGTATTCTTGGTAATTTTTAAAATTTAAAATTAAGGTTGTAGTGTAGTTTTAGCGCCAAAATACTCAAAATACATTATTATTGTATTTATTTTATTGTATGCGGTGGGGAGGGGGGCGCGATGAAAATTATGATTGAAAATTGGGCCGTGAATACTAAAAGGTTGAGAAACACTGACTTAACGGGATTCCAAAGTTACTGAGATTGTTGCAACCACACTCAAACTGTAAGCATATGCATCCCACACAAAGACAGAAGGAATAACCAATTTTTTTATTTTTTGTTTCTCGATTCAAAATATTTATTTTCATTTCGAGTTATGTTAAAAGAACTGGGCCTGGCGCCAATTTATTTGACGTCGTTGTGCATAACAACAGCTTGCACATTTTGAGCGAGCACGCCGGAGAATAAAGAAAAGATGAGAATATAAATTAATTTTAATAATTTTCTATCTCTATCTTAGGCTGTAATTTCCTTAGCTCAGAGAGAGAGGGAGAGAGAGAGTTTCATCTAATTAAATATTAAAATTCTTCCATCAGTTCTTCTTGTACTGAATAAATTCACAAATGTATCATTTACTCTTCGATGTTACTTCTGTTTGAAATTTTCAGCAAAGCGATTTTTTTTTAAAGTTAATTAGCATTTCTTATGTATTTTTACATTTTCTACATATTTAACTAATAAATTGAATTTTATATAAGTTGATATCAAACGTAAGTTGATTTGTCTTATTCAAGAAAAATCAGATTGTACCTAAAAATGATACCTATTTAAATTATTCACAATGTGTGTTATTTACAAACATACCTACATTGCTAAGAAATCTTTAGAAAATAAAAAAAAGTTATTTTTAGCAAAAAGAAAGTATGTTAAATTTTTTAGTGAAAAAATATTAAATTTCAGATTTTTTAAAATTTTACTTATTTTGAAAAAAATTCATTAAAACTAACACAGATAAAATATGCGTAATTTCAATTGCATTATGTGAACGTTTAATAAAATGATTTTTACAGCTGTTATAGTTGAGTGAAAATGTTATACACCGCGAAAAAATAAAATATTGTGAAACTATTACAATGTTGAATATATTTATACTTTATTCATGATAGTTTTACCATTATGAAATAAAAGGTCCCGAGTTCAAGACTAGGGTCTGCATTGAACTCCGTATACATATGAATCCCGAAAGCAGGAAAAGAACGCTAACCTGCTTTCTGGATTCATATCTATCTGAAAAAGTGTTTGGAAATTTTTCAGTTTCTCTTCAACGCGCAATCTATAAATTAGCAAATATTGTAAGAAAACTGAAAAGTAAGTAAGATCTCAACTAAACCGTAAGATATTGCTAGAAAAATTTATTATACGTACACAAAACTATAAAATAGTTATTAAAAATTATTTTTACAGTCTCTCACCCTTTAATAATAATGTTTTGTAAGTTAGAAATTATGAAGTGTTTCAAATGCACTAGTTTCAAGCTTTTTTTAATTATGTAAAGGAAGGTTAATTATTATTTCTGTAGAAAAAACTCATCTTTGAAGTACATTATTTTGAAATCTGTAGCGCCATAATTTTTGTGCTTTTCATTCCGTATTTTATGATAGATTGCTTGGTTTTCTCCACTGATGGCTGTATCTCAGTTAATGATATTTGCTAACCATGTCACAATAATCATGCCATGATTATCGGTATTACATGCTTTAGTTATACTATAAATTATATTATTATGTGTTACGAGTAAATGACTTAGATGCGACACTTTTTTATTTTTATTTCTCTTGCTAAAGCTTAAGAATTCAAAAAATTGGAATGATTTAAGGCATCGTGAGTTTTGAAAAGTTCGAACGCAGTTTTGAAAACAATATGAATAATTTCCCATCTAATTTTTACTTTTAAGAATTTATTTAACACATGGTTTTTAAAATGGCTTTATTAAAATTTTTTTTTTCTGGATATTTTGAAAAACATTTTCTCCCAATTGTGACTGATAACACGGGTTCCCCCTAACTAGTGGGTGGTAAATTTACGACTATTTGTCCAGCTGCAGGGAATATGAGCCGTTATACAGTTTCAGGGTGGGAAACTTCAAAGGAAAATGAATTCCAGGAACCCATCCACTTGTCCAGAGAAGAATTTAGAAGCATCCCATAGTACCGGTTCCTCCACTTGTAAAACAGGTGGTTGAAAAGGGAAAGTTTACGACTTCCTGTCCGGCGAGACTGCAGAAAACCAATTTAGCAGTGTTGGTCGTGAAATTCAAAACTTTTCACCAGGCGAATTTTAAGGGGAGACGAGAAGTTATTCGAAAAAACTAAATTTTAGACCTGAAAAATTTTATCCCTGTAGTTTATTTTATTTACATTTAAAATCATTTTTTAAAATTAATTTTTGAATGAAAGAGCATTAATAGCATCAATAAGTTAATTTTTTAAATGGCAATTGTATGTTTTTAATAAATTAAATCAGGATGTAATTCACGGGAGAAAACAGTCTCAACAATTCGTATTTGTTAGGTGAATTAAAATATAGCATGGTTAATTTCAATAATATACTTTATTAATTATAAAAGTAATAAATCACTCTCAAAACAAAATTATTTTTCATTTTTAAATTGATTTGTTCCAGTCAAGTTAAATTGTGGAATCGTTATCTAGGACACACCGGTCGAGACAAACTTTAAAACTTCAAAGACCATTATATATCATTTTTATATGGTTACCATATGAATTATAGTAAATATTAATATTAATAAATTGTTATTATTAATTCATTAAAATTAACTGATTAGTTTTTTTATTAAATAATGTTTCCAAGTATGTTGAATTGTGATAATCGGAAAACGATATCTATATTAAACAATTAAACCGAAGTATCATACTCAACACGTCTAAAACTGGTCATGGTACTCTTGTATTATACTTAAACTAGTGTTCAATTGTATTAGACTTAAACTAGCCTAGTTCTCAATTTTAAATGACGCCAGCAATAAAATACAAATGTAACTTAAAGAGCGTTGATTTTTAATGAATTTATTCTTTTCTTAATCATTTACTTGTAATTGATCATTGTTCATTTATTATTCATAAATTAATCCCGACTGTTTCTAGCCTTTTTACTTCAATATAGGACTTTATTATCTTCTATTTATTTATGCATCACAAACCTTTTTCTTTCGGAGGTGCTACACTCTCTATGCTGAGCAGCTGCTTTGACTATCTAAAATAGTCAAAACAAATATCTGTAGATCATCACATATTAAAATTCAAAAAGTATGACTCAGACAGATATTTTTTTTTAAAAAAAATCTTCTCACTTCTAGTTCTATCAAAATAATGTTCTTTTTTTTTCTTCGGTTTTCAGTTCAGTTCTAGTTTTAAGCCTTGAAAAAAACATTCAGCACATTTTCAACTCTCACCGTACGAAGAATTTTCAGCATAATGAGCTAATAACAGTATTCTATAATATTTTATATATTATAATATATAGAGAAAATTAGAAATATAATATATAGAAGAATAAAATATTTTTCCCAATGGTACCTCTGTAATATATTAGAAATATGCCAAAACTATACAATTAAGCATTTTTTGTAAAAAAAAAAAAATACACTTTTAAATTTTAAATGAAGAAATATCAAATTCAAAAACCCATAAAATAAACAATTCTGCTAAAATAACTATTTACAAAAAAAAATTTCAGTTTTTTCTTAAAAACACAATCTAAAACTAAAAATATCAATTTTAATATTCCTTATTTTATTCTATAAATCATAAATTTCATAAGAATCTAATAAAACTCCAATACGTTAACTGAGGCTGTAACACTAATTTGGATAAATTTGTTTTCATTTAATCATCATTTTAGAAAATATTATAAAATTAAATGATGCGTCGATAATTCATAATAAGAAACCAGTAATTGATATTATATCTACTAATAAAATTGATGATATTTCTTGATATGACTTTAACTTTATACCAGTTTCCTAATAGATAAACTTTTTGTTGTATTAATATTTTATTTTATGAATATGAGTCTTTATTTGACATTAATTTAAAATTTGAAAGATATTTGCTCATTCTCTGTTTATAATATTTTTTGTGAAGATAAAATATACATACAGATTAAAGGTATTCCTCAAAGATCCAAATTTTTAAGTCTTCCAAATCTAGTATTACAATATTATGAAAAATCATATTATTTAGATGCCTTTAGATATATTGATGATTTTATAATTTTTATTATTTAGAAAAAAGTTGATAAAATTTCAAAAATATTTATCCTGAGGACTTTAAATTAATTTATTTATCATAAATATTGTATTATTTTACGTCAACATAAATATCCAAAAATTTTATTTTAAATTTTAATCAATTTTATTTTAAGTTAAGAAAATTAATTTTTTGGATCAAAACAATTGCATTTAGGAAAACCTTTTGAATATTATACTTTTGACTACATACTTTAATGAGAATAATAAATAATAGTTATTTGCTATAATATAAAATCTTTGAATTATTTATTTAAAATGCTTTCACAAAATAGGCGGCAAATATATTTTATTATGCTTTCAACATTTGATATTTTATAATTTTGAAATCAGGATACTTATTTATTTATTAATTTTTTACTATTAAGGAACAATTAACATTTTCCTAACGATGGCTTGAAAAATTACAAACGTATTTATCTAGTTTATTAACCAACTGAAGAAATTAAAAAATTGTTTTCCCTATTGTCAAATCCCATTTCTATAGGTAACACTTAGCTTATGTAAGACTCAACAAACTGTTGATTATTAAATGTTGAGCCTGTCTTATAACTCACAATAACAAAGTTTTCAAAAATTATAAAACTTAAATAAAAAAAAGTAATGTTGTATTGTTAAATTTCATTTTGAAATCAAAAATCAATTTTTCTGATTTAAAATCTAGAAAACCTTTTAAGGAACCTTTCTAGAAAACTTTTTAAGAAAGAAGTTAAAATTAAGAAGTTATAAAGTAGTTTAAAATTTTTTAATCTAGATTAAAAGTTAAAGTATAATCAAAGTGAAAGGTGTTTTCGGCATTCATATAAGAACTTCAATCCTTTGATGGCCCTTCTGTAGTTATAAAAACTATGCATTACTTCAATTTTACAAGCGTTTCCTTATTTCCTACACATTTTAAAATGAAATCAATAGCAAAATCATTATTTTTAAGTTGATTATTTAAGCGATTAACTTGTTTTTTGATATATTTTAGATTATTGTAAATATGAGAAATTTGTTTTAATTTATTAAGTATTACATGTGTATATTCAACTACATTAATAGATGTATTTAACTACATTTAGAGATATTTTCGATAAAACCAATCAATTTAATTTTAAAGTTTATAAAATAATTTATTTGAAATCCAACATCTCTTTAAAATTTTACAGAAATGGGAAACAAAAATGCAAAAACACTTAAATGATTATAAATTACTTCATGAGAATTAAACTAGAATTCAATATTTTTACTAGAATAACGAATGTTTAAGTTAAAACAAATCATCGAAACAAAAACTTCTTTTTTGTTTTACAAATATAATTGTGTTTATATTTTAAACTAATATTAAAAATGTAGACAAAAAGGATGTCGGATTTCTTATTGAAACCTTAGAATTGGGATTTTTCTAACATATTTTTTCATAAGTAAATAATTTTATAAGAACCATTAAGTATTGGATACCTAAATTGAATAAATATCAATCTCAAAACCAGCAATTTTGATCATGATTGAACCAGATAGTCATGTTGTTAGGTATTACAATTTTAAAAATGAAAAGACTCATGCTCTTTTTTCAAGATATTATGAAATTCGGGAAGAGTTTACCAACGCAGGTACCAGCCTACCAATTTATTTATAGTTAAAAATTGCAAGATGTTTAAATTCGTACGTCACTGAGAATATCAAATTCTTATAAATATGAAATTGCTTACTTCAAGGACACAATTAACAGACTATTGTTGAATTCCTTTCATAATGAAAACATGTAAGAATGTATGATGTTATTTTAGCATTATATCAATCAAAATCAAATGATGCAATGAAACCTGCATTATTATTGTCATTAAGAAATCTACTATCATTGAATTGAGGTTCAATCACAGCAATTAGAATCACTGTGCACAAAATATTCTTCTTATTCATTCAATCAATTTTTTATTTCATCATCAAAGTCAAACTCTTATGACGTGAAACCATCCAAAATATTTTTTCGATTGACAAAAAAAGCAACTGGTTATAAGGGAAAAAATCGCTATAATGAGGATGAATTAACAAATCTATTGGCTATTATTTTTTAAATGAGGATTAAAAAGAGATCCAATAAATTTGTTTTACATCCAAAATTCTCCTTCTGATAAGTCCCCAGTTTTTATGACTTTCTGCCACAAAAGCACAGCAATTAAATCTCCCTCAACTGCCAGGAGAAATTTGAGCGAGAGAAAGTTGAGCGCTTGAAAAGGGGGAAAAATCCAAGGTACAGCAGCTGCACCGCGGGGACGAAAAGGTTAAACATATTCAAAACGGAAAATAATACATCCAAATCTAAGTTTAAGGGCAGTTTGTAATGCTACTGATAATTATTACTTATGCTAGTGATAATTACGCAATTATTAGAAAGATTCAGTCTATTAAGATTTTTTTATTAAAATTTTAAAAATACAAAATGTATCATATTTCGTATCATAGGAACTGAATATAAAATATTTTTCCATTCATGTTTCACTATCTCCTACTTGAAAACTGTAATTATTACAAACATTAATTGAATTTGATCATTCTTTATGTAGAGTCTCAATAGTAGTGTTCAGATAATCTAAGTAAATGAATAAATATGCACACACACCAAAAATGAAGTAATATTTTCACTGCTTCGATTGTAAAGTATGAAGCTTACTGCTTATTTTTTTAAATAACAAAACATTTCAAAACCGAACACATTTTTTATAAGGATATTAAAAATGAGAACAATTTTTCATAAAAAATATAGTTAGAATATTTTTTATGAATGACAGTAAAATAAATCTAATCAATTAAAAAAAAAAGAATAAATACGCTAGGCAAAATATATAATTCTCAATTAAGATTCGAATTTTTAATTAAGAGATTATATTCTCCTTTACAAAATCTCTTTAATTAGGAGACTATAGAAAAGAGATAATATGCAAATGTTTTGCATTTGTAATATCATCGTGTTGCGAATGCAATACCTTTTTGTAAAAATACTTTTTTTAATGAAGGTAAAATGACGTAGTTGTTTTATATTATTTTATGTGAATTGAAACGTAAGTCAGAAAACAACTCATTATAATTTTATCCTTTTTCTTCAGATAAATCTGGCACTTTTGTCAAATTCAATAATTAAGCTTCCTTTCATTATATGTATATGGTTATATGTACTGTTTGATTATATGTATCGTATGTTTTTGATTATATGTATTCCATTCGTATATGCTAGAATAATATTTAATATGAAAATTTTTCATATGTAAAAAAAAAAAAAAAAAAAAAAAAAAAAAAAACGA
>JAPDSC010032137.1:24995-42657 GCA_026290005.1 Latrodectus geometricus | reverse complement strand
TTTTTTTTTTAACATAGCAGATTCAATTTAAAAAGTATTGTGACCAATAATTAGTATAGTTTGGAGTAAAGGATATCAATTAAAATATTTATTTGCCATCTTTTTATCATTATGCCATGGCTCAAAATTATGAAATCAATTGCTGTGTTTATTAGGAAAAATGTTGGATATATATAGAATTGATTTTAGAAAGGAATAAATTCAAAATAGAAGTATTTGTAAAGAGTTTTTGCAATTTTGTGAACATAGACAAATATTTTAGTAAATCATTTTTTAATAATTCTTTACTATTTACTGTACTATTAACCTTATTCACCATGAACTTAATCAATATTTTCTATTACCATAAATTCATTAATCTTCTATTTGTTCAAAATAAATATCAAACACCAAATCTTTCAACTATGAGAATATTTGATCATTATTGAAAAATCTGCACACAAAAGACAGACAATTTTTTATATCAGCAGATTAAGAATTTGAGACTTAATTAAATAATGTAATTCTTTAAAAGTATAGTTAATATAATACTAACAAAAATCTTTTTATTATTTTCGCAGATAAATATTTACATTTTTCAAATTAGAGAGCTATTAAAAATATAACTACTATTCAAAAATATTATATTCTGTACAGAATTTATAAAAAATTAACAGCTAGTAAATGACACTAAACAAAATCACCCAGTTTGCATATCTGCTCTAGTTTACTTCACTCCAAATTAAAACATTCACTTGATAAAATTTTTACACCTTCATAAATGCTTGTTTCAAATATTTCCTTAATGCAGGATTTTGAAAATTTCATATTTTAATCTTTTAAATTAGATCTTAAAAATAATTTAAAATGTTCAATCATTTTTAAATGCTTTATTTTTTGATAATTGGTATACATGTAGTTAATAACATTATAATAAAATTATTTTAATTATTCAATCTTATTTATTTTTCCAAAATACAGAAAGGGTTAAAAAAGAGCCCACATGAGATATTATAACAAATCATATAGAATATATATTCAATTTCCCAATTTTTTTATATATAATTCCCAATATATTTATAAACGAGAAAGATAACCTCCTCCAACAACAATATTTTCACCAGTAATGTATGAAGCATCTTCAGAACATAAAAATGATACAGTGCCTGCACATTCATCTGGTTCTCCAACTCTTCTCATTGGAATGGTTCGATCAAGAATATCTTTTGAAGACGGATTAGACCATAAGGATTCACTGAACTTAGTCTTAATAATTCCAGGACATATACAATTTACTCTAATGTTTTGGGAAGCACACTGCAAAGCAACTACTTTTGTCAATCCTAGCAAAGTTGTCTTACTCACAGAATAGGCACCAAGAATTTCCATGGGATTCAATCCTGCTATTGAAGAAACAAAGACAATAGAACCGCCACCGCGTTTTTCTATGAGAGGAACAGCAGCCTGTGTTAGCAAGAAAGTGGCTTTAACATTAGTATCAAATATTTTATCCCATGCCTCTTCAGGAGTATCAAGGATCTGGCACATAACAGGGTTTACAGCAGCGTTGCTGACGAGAATGTCAATACCTCCATATTTTGACACAGCAAAATCCAGTAACGCTTTACGATCTTCTGATTTTCCAACATGACAAGGAATACCAGAAATATTACTACTCACAGATTTCAAACTATCTAAAGCTTTTTCGACATTATTTTTCTTCCTACTACTTATAACAACAGAAGCTCCATCCGTTGCTAAGCGTTTCGCAATTGCGAAACCAATACCTTCTGTTGAAGCTGTGACAACTGCAACTTTACCAGTTAACTTTAGAGCTCCTTGTGACATATTTCGTATTTTATTCGTATTTATGATATTAAATACATTAAATTTCATGCACAAAGTTTTCAGCATCATTAGAACGAGGAAGTTGCAATTTAAATTTGGGTAGGTAGATCCTTATCTAAAAACAAGAATAAAGATAAGATAGAGAAGTAGGAAGTAACAAATTGAACATAATTTAAATAATAATTTTCAAAATAAATTATTTTAATTCACTTTCAGTTCATGATAATTTTTTTCGGATTTTAAAAATTCCTAAGCTATTAAAGTTCTTAACACGAATTTTCCTGTAGGCTTTTCTAGATTTTCTACTTCTACTATATCTTTTGAAATAAGAGATTTTACTTTATCAACTTTCTTTGCTTTAATACAGCTATAGAGTCAGAAAGCTTATAATAAAGTACTCCACCTCTAAAACTAAAAATAAAGTAATGATAGAATTTCTGGTAAAAAAAATTATCTGGTAGAAATTAACAAAGTGAAAAAAGATTTTCAAAAGAATTTTGTCTCTTTAAAATATTGTCCTTTTAAATTTCATATTTTTTTTCAAGATTCGTTATGTTTTTTTACGTATACAATATAAATGATGTAAATAGCTTGTTTTTTTTCTGATAAAATTTCTGAAATATTAGATATATCTATTTTCTTTTTATCCATTGGCGATGAGATTTCATTTTAGTTGAAAGAAGTTACTTATCAAGTTATTTTCAAGTAGCAAAATGTTTTGCCTCTATATTGACTAATCGTAGCGTTATCTTGATCTATTATTGGTGACCTAGATTATATAAATCTTGGATGGTTGGATGGATATAAATCTTGGATCCAATCCAAGGACGAACGTTCTCCTCAAAGTATACTGCTATTAGAAAACTACATGCTATACCTGAACCCACCTAATAAGACAACCTTGTGGCACTTATATATTTTGCCTTTGCAAGCAATAAAGTTGCTTATAAAGAAAGGGAAACTGGAGTGTAGTCACCATGCTGACAGACCTTGTTGCTTCAACGTCATTCACTAGGCTCACCGTCAAGTAGCTCTAATATAGCTGTCTTAAGAATTGCAGGCCTCACGTTCGATCCTTGCTTCTGTTAAACAACGAGAGATAAATAATGCACTTCTGTCATTTCCATGCACTTCTTTTGCGATGGATACTTGAGAGTTTTCGGAGTGACCATACATCAACACACTTTCTATGAAAATGTCTTCCGAAATTCAATTTAGATTATGGATATTAAAATGCCTTTCGAAGTAGGCGTTTAGGTTCTCTATTTAGTTCCTTCAATAGCCATTGTATTGTGAGAATGAATATTGAATATCTATAAAAAATCCCGCTTCCTGACTAATGGTCTGAGTCTAGCTAAACGATCTTTAAAACCGACATCAAAATATGTTTCATTTATCAGGCATTATTAGTGAATGAGTTTTCAGATTATACAATTTGTTTGTATGACTCTCAGCAAACCACCGATTCTATATTTCCAATGCTTTGGTTGGACTTCGATTAGTGCGAATGGCAATATCATGGAACGATAATCCACACTTTCGATAGGCACTGATCCCGCTTTTATTCAATTACAATGCTTGCTTCTTATTTGAGACATAGCACAATATTCTAAGAAAATTCAGAATTTACAAAGCAATTCCTGTATAAGAAATCCATTGTATTAGTTTTCTTTTGATCAGTGCGTCAGATAACTTATGTCTGTTCTACATCATCCAAATGAATTGAAATGATAATCATTTTCGCATGTTCCGTCCTCTTTTTTTCAGTAATGGGATTTTAAAGTTCGTAACATCATTCCTTCCTGTGATGTCACAATTTTAAGAGCCAACCGTAAATATCTTAGAATTATATACATTTATATATATATATATATATATATATATATATATAATCGACAGTTTGAAAAGAATAACAAGCATGCATAAAAAATCGGGGATTTTCCCGAAATCAAGTTGCTTAGTTTAACAGTAAAATGAGAAATCAATGACAACCATGTAAAAAATCGAGGTTTTACCGATATCTAACTGATTAGCTAAAGATTAAATGAGAAAACAGTAATCGTATTAAGAATCAATTAAAAGTTTCTATTTAATAATATTTAAGAAATGAAAATTACATTTAATAACATCTATTTAAAAATAAAAGAATTACAAAATTTTAGAATAAATAAAAGAATTTTTTTTATATACTTAATACAATTTTGATAAATCCAGTGATTTTAGATAGAATGCTGCAAATTATTAGCACATAAAAGTAAAAAATTTCAAATTTTGTTTCACAATTTCATACAATACGTCAAACGTTTACACTAATAATAACAATTCAGTTCAGCGAAAATTATAGTTTATATAAAAATATCGTTTCAAGCAATTTCTCTTACATCTCATATTTAACAATTTCTGCGATAACTATTAAATTAAGAAAAAAAAATCTGGGATAATTTGAGAAATAGAAAAATTCTGTATTATCGTTTATTATTTTAAATTTAAATACTTAAAATACAGTTCTAGGAATTTGGAAAACAGAAGAATTCTATAGTTTAGTTTATTAATGAAAATTTAAATACTTAAAATACAATATTAGGTATTCTCTGCCTGCAGAAAATAATTAAAATAAAATTCTGACCTTCATTTTTCCTTCACAATATCTTGTTTAACGCAACAATGTAAAAGACAGGTTTTATATTCCGGTCCTGTTACATCTAATGCAAAAAAAAAAAAAAAAAAAAAAAAAAAGTTATTCTTTCGTTGCAATAATTTGCATATTACAATAATATAAACGACAGATTTTTTATATTCTTGCTTTGCTGCATTCAATGCAAAAACCAAAATTTGCATTGTGTGCATGTTGTTCCTCGCATGAGACAAGAAAGACATTTCATAGTTACATTTGGATATTCATTTGGCAATTAATTGCTTTTGGTAAAGCATAAAAAAAAAATACTAAATTTTACCTCATTTGGCGATTTTTTGCGCTTGGTGAACTGTGATCGTAATATACATTTTAGCTTAAAAAAAAAATCTGACATGCCAAGATAAATTTTTCCAAAAATTTAAATAGGATAAAATATTACAATTCAAATATGTAAATAAAATTAATTTAATTTTTAAAATTTTCTTATCTTGAGGCTCCAAGACAAATATACTGATTCTAAGGAACGAGAATAAATGCTCATCTATCAGTCTACTTCTGAAATAACTCATTATTATGTTTTAATAGCAAACATATAGATGCCACCACTATTTAGTGACGCAGTTTTAGAAAGGATTTTTGTAAGAAACAATTGGGTTATGTTTAAGCTGAGTAACACAAAAAACTATAGAGATGTAAGAATGGCAACAAGTATTTGCAATAGAAATTCATAATTTTTGTACATATATATGTATATATTCGTGCTGTCACTAAATTAAAATGCTAAAAACGCTCATGGATTATGAATTATTTGGAAATTTAAACTTTCACTTCTTTTTTTAAGAATGGCAGTGCATGGCCACATCGAACTCCTGCTGTTCAGTAGTTACGGGAAAGGGAAGACGTCACTCGAATTGATTGGCCATCATATTCCTCTCATGTAAATCCCATAGATTATGTATGGTAGGCTTTGGGGAGATGACTTGTAGCACTATTACATCTTCCTGGAAACACTCAACAATTGGAACAGATGCTGATTGAGGAATTTGCAGTCTTACGTCAAGAACTGTTGGACAGTCTAATCTGAGTTTGGAGAGATGGCAAGAAGCAACTAGTTAAATAAAGAGAGAGCATATTGCATACTAAAAAAGGAACATCTGCTTCTTCTATTTCTTCTATGATCGACAATCATGGATGATGACGCATCAATTTTTGTGTAATTATTCTTCGTCATCATTTATTCATAAAATGTGTCTTTCATTTCTTAATTTCATGTCTCTCAGGTAATTTTCCGTGGAGTTTTGGGAAAAAGCAGCAGTTGTGCTTAAGTTTAGTACTTCAATTTAATTTGGTGTCTCGCTTTTCTTTGCGTTACATTTTTGAAGTGCACAATATGCATTAGTGTATATTAAAGCAAAAGCAGTAGCTCTTCGCCGGCCAAACTATAAGCACACTGAAATTGAATTTGGACAAACCAGCTAAATTTAGCTTTAATTATATTATCATAATGTTTTAAATATATATTTGTAATTTTTTTTTATTAGGAACCATATATGTTTTATAAAGATGCAAACAAATTATCAACACAGTTTTATAAGTATTACTAGTCAGTTTTTTTTTAAATTTTATTTAAAAATCAAAGATGTAATAAACTTTTGGATGATTTTTAAATGTATTTTATGTAAATTAACATAATTTATTTTCAATTATGCTATGCATATGTTACTAAGAAATTAATATTAAATGGAACTAAAAAAATATATTCCGAATATGAACACTATTCGCTATGTGATATGATTACAAATAAAATTTCATGTAACTGTATGCAAAGTCAACATTTAAGTAAGTTAAGTATACCAATTTCATATTTTTAAGTATACAAATTATAGTTGCACAAGATTTTGTATTAATAATATTTGAAAGCTTTCTAATCAAAAGTTTTAATGATCTTATATTCAAGCAGTTTATTTTTATCTCACAGGTCACATAAATTTAAATCTATGTAAATAAACTCCTTATTTTGTTTGTCCATTAAATTCTTGTCCGAGTTTGATATGAGATCAGCTTCACAGAATGGGATAAAATTTATATCATATTTCTGTCTCTGGTAAATTTAAAATAAATATTTGATTTACTTATATATTATTAATGTTTAATTTTAAAATTTTACTTTATCTTCTAATAATTTAAAAAATAAAGGCTGATTTAAACTCTGTAAAATTCCTTATGTCGTCTCGTGATTAATTTAAGTAAGGTAATATTCCACTCTTCTTTTCTCACTTCAAGAAAGATGCAAGTGATTCTTTTCATCTTTTTAAATTGTCATCTAAGCAACCCAGTTGAGAGTAAAGAAAAAATACTTACAATAATGAATCCCTCTTCTTTCTATATTATCATAATGTAATTTCTGTTTTTAAAATAATAATTTTTAAGAAAGTAATGTTTTTGCCTTCTTCAACGAATGTGTTCTCGCCTTTTCTAATAGATCTCCTCTTGTAAAGCATTGCAACATGAACGAAAAGTATGCCAACTTCAGTATTTAAAAACTTCGAAACTGAAGTGAATTTTCAAGTATTATATACCTCATTCAATTTTTTTAATTAATTTATAAATGCGAATTCATTTCGTAATGGAAAACATAGTTTTGAGAAACTGTTAATTAACTTACCTTGTGTAATAAACACTTTTTTTATGTGTTATGTATTACATTGCAAAACTTCATGTTTTTATGTTTAAAATGAAATTTCAATAAGAACGGAGTTTTTTAAATTCTTTTTATTTATTTCCTTACGCCATACACAAAAAATATCTAACGCGTACCTTGCTTCTATTTTCATCCATTAACTTAATAATTGTCTTTTCAGTTCAAATCTAGGTGGAAACACCAAAATCTAGGTTGCACATAACATGTATTACAGATTCATGAACTACATGTAAAATGATTTAAATGGAAATCTGCGATTTATGTACATTCTGCTAGTATGTTTATAAAACGAATAATAAACTTTAAACATCGAATTAAAACATATATTTTAAGCATCAATTGAATTCATAATTTTTCCTTCTAAGATTCTGTTAAATATATAGAAATTTCTCTATTCAAATCAGTTTAAATATGAGAAATTTATAACTAATCACTTTTATAGATAAATGGTTTTGTTTAGAATGAATTATCCTCAAAAAATATAATAGACATTAACATAAATATTTCATTATTTTTAGAGAACAGATAGCATTAGTATATAATTCCCAGAGGCAGACATTATTAATTCTGAATAATCATTACTTTATTATGAAATAAGAAATTACAATGCATTTTCAGAAATAGATGTATTAAAGGAAAACATATTCTGATAAATTATATATATATATGCAAATTCATGTGGTAGCCTCAAATAAAATAGCACTTTATAAAAATAATACATTTTTAAAAAATTAGATATTAGAGGAAGCATTCTTTGGAAATAAGAAAAAGTGAAAATTGGTATCAATATCAAATTATGTAACACTTGTTAGAGTAGTTTTAGGAATCTAGCTTTGCTGTAGTGTTCCTTACAAAATGAAATTGCTTGGAGAAAATTACTCAATATAATGTTTTATAAAATAGTGATATGATATTATGTTTTGCATTGTTTCATTAAATGGACAAAGGAAATTTGAGAATATGCTGTAATAATATTTAAAATTAAAAAAATAAAGACTTGTATTAATATAAGCAAAAGATGTGCGGTAATTTTCTCTTAAACATTCAGAATCTCAATCAAATTGTTAGAACACACTTAGGAATTTCTTTCTCCTATGATATAAAATAATCAATATAACGTTTCATAAAATATGAAAATCAAGAAATAAAGTATTACATTATTTTATTAAATATACTAGAAATATGATTGAATATATATTAAAATGGTATTCCATGTACAAGACAGCTTACTTCACTGCATTTGTGCGCATCTTTCCCGCTCCAAAAACTAGACTAATTATTTTTTAAACATTCCTAATTGAGAGAATGTTAAAATTTTTAATAGTTATGAAGTGATTTATGAATTTCAACAAAGAATTAATTAAACATTTCAGTGTCCAATAAAATGTATACAATATTGCATAATTACATTCAATTGGCCCAACAATATAAATATGAGTTATGAATAGTTATTGCTTAAATTGCTTGTAAAAATTTATTCAAAAATTATAAGATTCAAATTTTTTACTGTTCATTTTATTCAATTAATATCAGCAAAAAATATATAACTTTAGCAATATTAATATAAAATAGGGAGCATGGTACAAAATGCAACAATGCAGAGGTGCTACATATCTGACAAGCTCAAGAAGAATATAAAATAAGTATAAAATATGCTTAACAAGAAGTTTAAAAAAATTTTAAAAATAATATTCAATTTGTTTCCTTCAATGGTTTAAAATTCTAATTAGTTGTTAGACTAAACTAAATTTTCGGTCAAAATCACATTCTTCGTCTAGTAATTTATCAAGGTGGAGTTCCATTTTCTTTTAGATAACTGTTTCGTTAGTTTCTCCGAGTATTGATTGTAAACTAATTGCCCTATAACTATTTTATGACCTTATAAGGTATTATAGGATCTTTAAAATTACTAACGCTTCTTTCCATGTATTTGAGAAGTATCCGATATTTAAGCAGTCATTTATATATATAATATTGACTATATTATCTAATAATTTTGGTAAGGCTTGCATCATTGTGCTATTAATTTCCTCACATCCTCTAAGATTTTGATTTAATTGTTTTAATAATCCTAATAATTTCATCAGAATCTGTGGATGGGTGACTGTTAGATTTTTATTATTTCTGATTAGTATTTAGAACTACTTATTTATTTATTACCAATGCCCAGAAAATTGGATACATCTCTATTAAATTGTTGGACTTCTAATACATCTGAACAGTAAATGTTAAAAATGCAAGTTAAGGGACGAGTCAAGAGGGTTAGAGTTAAATTTTGATCTTGTTTTCACAAAGGACATGAGGGAGGAATCTAAAGTTTACACTGATACAAATATGCCGGCAAAACAATCATAGCCCGTAAAAGACGAAAAAGTGCCATACTTTCACTTCTAAGAAAATCAGGAATAGCTTTTGAACTCTTAAGAAGGGACATACAAGGTTTATTGGTAAAATCTGATTTTTGGTAAAATCTGTTTTTTTGCAGTAATTCCCTCACTTGAGGATTTTTTCACAGGCCTTTCAAAAGATTAACAATCTCACAATTTTCGAGATGTGTCTGGTGGTTTTGCTTGTTGTGAATACTCTCAAATGATAAAATACTTTATTTTTGCCGAGTTTCTTCTTTTAATCAGTGATTTCAATGAATGGAAAGAAAAGATATTCAGAGGTCTCTGAAGGACGCTAGTATTTTTCTGAGCCAAAAATTCAGCAGCCTCATTTCCAGGAATCCTTTAATAGGTTCGAATTCTCTGGTAAGGAACAGATATTGACATTACGATTCGCACTTAAAAATGCGTATATTATCTGTATATTGTCTGTTTGCAATAGATTGGAGAGCCAATATAAAGCCAGAAAAGTTAACCGTTCTATGGAAAGAAAGCTGCTGGACAGATAGCAGCTTTAATGCGATGTTAATAGTCCCAATTTGGCTATCGTAATTTCTAGAGTGAGCCCCGATAAGAGCATAACGAGAAAAAAATCACAATACACTCCATTTTTAGCACTGTTTTCAACATCAAACATGAATCCATCTATGAAGACATGTAACCATGAGTCTCAAAGGTATCTGTTTTCAATAGTAGATAAACCAGACAAGTACTTAGTAATAAATCCTTATGTTTAAGAATTGTATCAACGTTACTAAGGGGAACTTGTCCTTCTAAAAATGTGTTTGCAAATGCCTCTTCTTTTTCTTGATCAATATAAAGATCCTTCTCTCCATCTATGGATCTACCTATCGAGGGATTTTCTCTTGAGAATTATTCAGACTACCAGACAGAACGCTTTTCAGTTTTGATGTTTCTTAACTTTTCTTTCTATAAGCTTTTCTTGTATTAAGCGTACTTCTGTTCTTTGCTTTATTTATTTCTTTTTTTTATACTGTAGGTTTCATGATTGTACTATATTTTTCTTGATTTTCTTTTTCTCACGCATTTTAATTTTGATTTCGTTTGGCAAAATGCAGTATTTCTTTTATTTCAGATGAAGTACTAGTTTAGTGTTGGAAATATCTTTACTTATTTGGATGGTACAGAATATCCGTCATTTAGTTTTGCTAATAATTATTTTATTATTCTTGAAAAAAAAATTTTTACTCACTGGCAAGTTATCAAAGGACAATTCATTTAGTATATTTTCCGCAATTTTGATCATTGATTCTAAAACATCAGATCTGTCAGTGGCTATTTTTGAATATAAATTGGATAAATTTGCTTGATTATTTTAACTTAAGATGGGTAGAAACATTTTACCATGACTGTTGATTCTGTTATCCTATTCTGTTGTTACTATATGATAAATGAACACTTTTCTTGTTCAAAAAAGATGGCTACTCGGTTACAGTTGAAACTTTTCCTCAACTCCTAGCTCTAGGATCCATACATCCAACGTATGGAAAAAGTCTGATGAAAAATAAATGTATTTACAAACCATGAGTCAAGAAATCAGCGGGGAAATTACCGTTTTTGTACACAGAAACTATGGGAATCGAGTGTTTTGTTTGTTGTATTGTAGATTATGCACATCCTTTATTATTTTAAAAATTTAATAATAAATTTATTAATTTAAACATGTTTTATTCCCTGACTTATATTTTAATATGTTTTATTGTTTCTGCAACGTTTTGTAGTTGTCTAGACGTAATAACTACTGGGTTGACTAGTTTAGCTGTGTCAGTGGGTTTCGCTGGCTGGAAATTTTTAAATTGCAATGTAAATGAATGTTGCGATAATAATTGGATAAAATATAATCATGATGGTATGTTTATCAACTCTAAAATTTCATGCTGTTTTAAATGTACTTAATAAATCTTATGATCTGATTTAAAAAGTCATTTTAATAAAGCCAAGACTAATATATTGTTAATTTGTATAAAGATTTTATTATTTGATCGTTTCAGATAAAATAAGTATGTATCTACTGAGACTGCTGTTTATTTCTTAGAAAACTTTTCTATTTTAATTGATTGAATTAGTTTGAACTATGATGTGCTGAACTATGAAAAAAAATATACAAAATTACTTAAATACCTTGGAATGCTCCTAGATTTTAAATTCTATGATGATTCAAAAGTCAATTATTAACCAACTTTCTTGAGCATTAATGTCATCTAAGGACAAAATTAATCGCAATAGTATAAAGATTGGTAGTGTGGTGAGTCGTAATTTGGGAATAAAAAAGAAATTATCAAAAGCATTATATATTTCAATAATTGAAAAAATATAGCAGTACCGTTTGGGCATCAAAAATGACAGTATACAAAATTAAATTACTATAAAATCTATCAAGATTTTTCTTCTGCTTATCACAAGATGTTACCACATTACATTAATGGATGAATTAAACTTTTTCTCCAGCTTAACAGCATTAAGCCATTTTGAGAAATTTCAGTAACCAAAGGAAAAGTTAGTTCTACATTAATTTCTTTTATCAGAAATCTTGAGGATATGTATTCTGAGTAATACATAATGTTGACTTAATTTTGAAGATTTTTCGACATTTTGCTTATTTCCCCATACATTTCTGCGCAATTTGTTTCAAGTAAAAGTAGTCTTTATAGCCTTTATGACAATCCTATTATCTATTGAACAATATACTTGTGGTCAATTTAGAAAAATTCTTCTGAGGGATAGTTTGAGTGAAAGTTAATCTTTCTTCCACATGTTTTACAACTGTGAACAAAGTGTCAGCAATCACTAAATATTTTCAAGGTGCTTTCATATACATCCTGGGGAGCTAATCACATACCACTCATTTGAGTTTACTAGCCATATATCTCAAATTAACTTTGGGTGTATTGTTTATTTTTGTTTCTGTTTTATGCAGATTGGATACTGTACATCACTTATCATAATACAAACTGGACTTATATATCCAGTACCTTTACATTCTTAGTTTAGTACTGGTCCATATAATTTTTCTTACCACCTTATTTACCTTTCATTCAAAATACTTGCATTATTTTTATTAAGTTCACTTTTCTGCTATTCCTTATCAGCATATCTTTGTTCAGAACATTCTATTATGATGGTATTTGCTGCCTCTGTTAATATCTTATTGACATGTGTTCAGGATTGAACTTTTAATTCTCCACTTTGTCCTCTCTGCAATACTGTGCAATATGACTGACTGGGAAACGCCTTTTTAATTACCCCTCTCTTCTTGATGTTTGCATTTCTAAAGCTTTTGGAACCCTTTCTCGTTCTGGTGCTGTCTCCATATTGTATTGGACTGTAAAATGCCTTATATCTGAGAGATCGTTGATGGGTGCAATTATGTATATATATGTATAAAAAAAAAACGTTTATATTACTCACACAATTAGAATTATGATAATTTGCCCATTTGGTGTTGCAGTATTACAATCAAATTATTAATCCTTCAGATAAATATATAATCAGTATTGATTGTATATGCATGACTGTTCTTTAAAGGGGTGGATCGCCAATGTTTAAAAAGTGGCAAGTTTGGAGAATCAAGATGGTTTAGGTGACGTTCATATACCTCTAGTGTTTGATAATGTAAAATGTTAATTTCCTATTCCTTTGTTAATGTGTAAGCCTTGGTAATATAGTTATTTAATTTTTGTTAGCAAATGACAGTGAATTTTTAACTGAAATATTTATTTTAAAGATTTTCAGAATTTAAACTTACTTTAATTATTTTATCATTCTTGGTTTTTAATAAACTAAACATTAATATGTTTAGCCATTTCTATTTATGGCTAATTATTGAATAAAAATAAAATATTTTATAGGTACTTAAACCAATGCATTCTTTGGCTGCAATAAATATTTAATAATTGTTGGCTCTGCTTATCATTATAGCTTTTTTGGTTGTTAACCTAATTGTGGGTCTTGATAATAGAATTACCAGCCACATTTACTTAAACTTTTTATAGTTACTAACAATTTCTCTGCTTTGAGGGTATGTTCAGGTGTATTCTGCACATCACCTATATTGAGTCTATGTAATTTCCCAACATCTTGCTTTATATGTGTAATAAATACAGCTGTCTCTCTATCACTATAATAAGATATCTAATCCTCATCATCCATTACATTCCTTGGCTCTTTACTCTTGCGTTTCAGAGATTGTATGATGCTAGCTCATATAGTATCCTACCTTTTCTCACAGAAATCAATCATCATTTATTGTTATCTAATCTACATGATGTTCATTTTGTCAAAACAAATATTTTTATATCCATTTTGATGTGATCCAAAGAAAACAATAATCATTTATTTAATATCGAAAATCAGACACATTTGTCATTTTCCAAAAGGTTTATTTATCACATTTCTGTCAATTATCTTACACCTCAGTTTTCATTGATAGATAATTAAGTTCAGGGTATATTGACTGTAGTATATTTCTTGACTAAGACACTCATAGTTACAGCCTTCCTTCATTTTGTTCCCTCTTTACACTTAAAGCTTTGGCAGTTTGTCATGAGCTTCAGCTCATAAATGCTATTAATGTTTATAATTTTTTAGTGTAAACTGACAGTTTGAATTAATTAAAAGTGTTGGAGAATCTAGACATTTGTTGACATTCTGTTGTGTTCCAGATTTTCAAAGCATTAAATTCCCTTGCTCTGGCAAGGGATATGATACGTATTATCTTCCGTTCGATCTTACACTAGATATCTTGAAGGTAATGAAGAGGCGAATGTAGATGCTAAAGTGGCGATAACTTCATTTCAACCATCCATCCCTCTTGTAGATATAAGGAAGAGTATGAAAATGTTTATTCTCTCTGACAGAAGTTATGGAATCTGCAAATCAGGAACCATTTGCATGCCATCTTTCCATAAGTCATCCCATCATCAATTTTGCCATTACAAAGTGTAATGTAAGATTAACCTGCCTTTGTATCAGATGCATGTTTTACACATTGACATTTGTTTCTAAATTCTTTGGAGTGACATGTGTGAACCATTTCCTTCTTTCCATATTTTAATTTCATGTTCCACTTTTAATCTTTTTTGTTTCATTGTCTGATTTGTTGGGGGAGTCATTTACAGCGCTCATTTTGACTTTTTAAAGACAATCATTTTTATTTAACTTTTATAGTTTATATTTTAAATTTCTGATATTATGTTTATCATTGATTTATTTTTCATTTTAAATTTAGTTTTCAATTATTCATGTACAATTTTATTTGTGCTTTATCAGGATTTAAATGGTGATTTGGTTTTAAGAAAAAGTTGTCTTTATTAAAATCTAATTTTTGTCTCTGCTTGTTGTATTTTGAACTGTGCCATGAAACCTAACCAACCATGCAATTATGTATTAGAAAAATATAAATATTATAAAAAACATAATATTTTTTCATCTTTATTTTTAGGTCTTGAAAATACTTTAAAAAGCAATTTATTTGGACAACATTTAGTGGAATTTATTGTTTCAAAATCTTTAAAAGCACACTTAGAAAAGAAGAACCCCAAAAAAGCCTTAGTAATGGCATTTCATGGTGATACTGGAACTGGCAAAAATCATGTTAGTAAAATAATAGCAGAAAATCTTTACAAAAAAGGTTTTAATAGCCAATATGTACATTTATATCTTGCAACACGGGATTTTCCTCATAAACAAGCAGTTAACCAATATAAAGTAAGGCCATTTTTATTATGTATTTTCTAATTTTTGTGCTAGAAATACCATACCCTTAATTTTTTTTTAATATTGTGTTCTCATTTGCTTATCATATGTACACTATGTTGCTGTGAACATCTACAAATAATATATGCATCTTTTAATTTTCTGGTGTTCCTTTTGGTGTTGCAAATGCAACAGCAGGAGAACATGTAAAAAATGATAAAAAAAAAACACCTTTAAAAAGACACTATTACTAACAGTAAGTGATGTTCATTATGACAGGTACACTTCTAAATGTTATAAAATATTATATACAATAGGCTTATGACTTTTAATAATTGTTATGGCAATAAGTTAAGCAACACATCTAAACAGAATCAAAAAGTGCATATTGTCTCCTGAGTGATAGCTGTCCATTTTCTTTTAACCATTTATCTCAGTTCATCTTCTGAACAAAGTAGTGGCAATCGATGAAATGATGTCCAGTCATGTCCTTAATGTTTTTTATTGGTAAAAGATTCAGGCCAATGGCACAGTCAGGCATTTGACTGACCACATTTGCTGATTTGCACTGTGAGTAATCTGGTGTTAATCTAGTGATAAATTGTGTATGGCATAACTTGAAAAAAAATATTGTTATAAAGATCATTTTGTCCATGTATCATTGAATAATCCTCTATTACTGATCGTCACTAGTCTATTGTCTTCAATATAGACTAGTGATGATCAGTAATTTTGATCAATAATATAACAAACTATAATGCTGCATTGTCATCTACCGAGGTGATCTATTGTGAAACTGCCGTGGATCTGTAATGAGGCTGCCAGCAGTCTTGAATAAAATAATTCATTGTGTAAACAAAAGTGAGACTCATCTAAAAAGTTGTATCATCCTACTTTTAAATTTAAATGGTTTTATTTTTAAAATCATTGCAAACAAACACCTGTGCTCTTGACTTAATGATAATTTTCCTAATATAGGCTTTGGATATAGGTCCTAATATGCCAAGCTGCAAATGATCTTGTGTGATACGAGAGCATCAAGAGTATAAAGTATTGATGAATAGCATTTAAAATATTGATGAAAATAGTCTTCAGACCCATCTGGATAACAATATATGCTCGTGTTACTGGCAGCAGTGTCACTAGTGGAATGTGTCACACTTTCTTGTGCCAATCATCTTCTGTATTAATGATGTATAGTGGATATATGGCAGTGTGTGTTTGTCTGTGAAGTGATCAACTTTCTAAGTCTAATTACCATAAAGCTGGTGTATTCATTTTTGTGCTGTAAGTTTTAAAATTTTTGGCATCCTGATTTTGGAAATTTTTGATCATTATTAAATATTTTTGTAGAATAGAAAAACAATTTGCAAGATTATTCTTACTAATAAAGCTAAAATTATATTTGATTCTCCAGAATTATATCTTGAATCATCTGTCTCCAGACTGGTATGCAATTCTTATCATTTGCATGATTTGATACCGGCATATACTCTGCAATTTACACATTTTTATTGTTTGTGGTATTCCATTTTTACTGTCATGCAATATATATTCTTTCATTTGCTTTTTCACATCTTAATTAGTTTATTTTTCATCTGGTATATTATTTCTTTAAATTATTTGATTTAAATTAATGTATTAAAATGAGACATTGAGAATTTTATTTAATATCTCTTTGGAATGATAGGATATTTCAATGGTTGTTAACTGTTTCAAGCTAAATTAAAGGCTCTTATTAAAGTGTTTGTAATAAGCTTAAAAAAATTCCAGGCTTTGTTTGCTAAAGAAAAAAAGGTTACATTTTTGTAATAATTATAAAAAAGCAATTTGATAATTTGTCAGAATGTTGATAGAAAATTTTGTATTTCTTCTCTACAACAAGGTTTAAAATGTTATAATTTTGTTGTTATAGCATTATATTGTTTGTGTTTTATATTAAAAGAAGTTAGGCTAAAGGGAAAGCTATTAAAATCTAATACTATAAATACACACCACAACATTGACTTTTGGCCTCTTACAGGTAAAAAATATCAAACAACCTGCTATTTGTGACCATCATCATTAACTATTTATGAAAACTTTTGTGGTTTTATCCTATAAGATCAACAAGTTATTAAAATGCAAAACTTAGGAGATCCAACAAAGATCATCTTGATTTCTTTCTAGAATCTTTAAAATTGAGAAATTCCTTAATTCCAATTGATTCAAAGAACAAAATCAAATAAAAATAGTTGGGCACATGGAGATATGAGTTGATATGCTATGCAGCAACAACCAAATAGAAATAATGCATACTACCTTTATTCCTGTATTATTGTTACCTTTTAAAAACTTTCAAATATATTGAAAAATCTTTCAAAATATGTCAGTTCACCATGATTCAATATTGAATAG
>JAPDSC010032137.1:3207-14995 GCA_026290005.1 Latrodectus geometricus | reverse complement strand
AACTAGAGTACCAAAACAAGGATACAAAAGCAGAAATACAAAGATAATGAACAAAGATGGAATACAATAACAATGTGTTAGAATAACAGTTGAATACAGATTAACAGAAAATCAGAACACTATTTACAAGTATTTACAATAAATGTTAAGTTGTTAGCATTCATTCTTCATATCGTAACAGAAGCTCCTCCTGCATTATAGCCTTCACTCCCATACGGAATTTTCTTCCTTGGAGAAGGTTTCTGAGCGGGCAAGTCAAGTAGTTCTTAGGAAAGTATTTCTCTCGAATTTCCCTATATGTCTCGCAGTTGTAAATTAAATGTTCAGGATCACTCACTGCATCATCATGTAAGCACTTCTCGTCCCCTCCATGAAACCTGTGGACATACGTCCCAAAGGCTCCATGCCCGGTAAGAATTTGATTTATATGGAAATCTCCCTGTATCCGTTTAGTAGTGACATTTGGATAAATAGAATAGAGTCTCCTAGTTTTATCCGAAGTTTGCCAAATCCATTGCCATTCTCTAGCCTCAGCTTCTGTTGTTAAGGTCTTGAATTGCTGCCTGCTTAGTTTAACTGTAATATCGACATCCTCCTTCTTGGTCGCCTCTTTGGCTGCTAAGTCAGCCTCCTCGTTGTGTTGGATCCCTACATGCGCCTTTACCCAATGAAAAGTGAATTTGTCTCTGTTGGTTAAATAAATGTCTCTTATAGCTTCCAAAGTGTCGCTCAATAAATATCGCCCAGACAGGGCCACTAAGACAGATCTTGAGTCTGTATGTATATGACATGACTGTATTTCCTTAACTTGGGCATACCTCATTGTATACAAGATTGCTGTTGCCTCCGCTTCAAAGACTGAGGCTGAATCATTGAGTCTAAGTTGTATAGTCTTTATTAAAGTATTTTCATGAAATATTAATGACGCACATCCTGTTTTATTATCAATGTGTGACCCGTCCGTATAGGCATAATATTCTCCATGATCTTGTTGAAGTGACCACTCTATCCCTGGATGTTGCCATGGTGGGGTCTCTCTTTGCCTAAAAGTCCATGCATTGTTTGAGCTCCAGGAAATGTTGTCAATTGTGACTGTCGTACCATATCTCCATAACTCGAATCTTCTCTGGAAGACCTGTGCTTTCAAATAGATTGGCGGGCAACCAGCCAATACAGTAAGTGCTTCATTAGATGTTGTTCTATAAGCTTTGGTTACCCTTAATAGGGCTATACGCTGAATCTGTTGTAGCTTATTTCTTTGTTTAACAGTATTATTAAACCAAACTTGGCTGCCATACAGAATCATACTTTCGACGACACTGGTATAGATGATCTTTAATATTTGTGGCTTAAGGCCCCAAGTCTTTCTAGAGATTCTAGTTAACTTATTTTGGAGTAAGTCCACTTTTTCTTTGACCTCATTTAAATGGCTATTCCATGTCAATTTTGGGTCCATAGTGATTCCCAAATATTTTAATTCACTGGTGTATTTTAGTCGAGCTCCACTAATTGTAATTCCTGGTCTTCTAGATATGTCTTTCTGCGGTACAAATATTGTGTATTCACATTTGTGGATACTCAAATTTAATCCATATTCTCTCGTCCAATTCTGTACCTGCTGGAGCGGCCTACATGCAAGTTTTGTGAATTTAAAATATGATTTGCTAGTAATTAGTATTGCCACATCATCGGCAAAAGCCTGGCAATGTGTATAAGGACCAAAGTCCTTATTTAAGAGCTCGTTGGCTATAATTAGCCATAGATATGGCCCTAGACTGGAGCCCTGCGGTACCCCTATATCATACAGTTTCAAGTTGTTATCAGCGTCCAAATATGTTCTTCCCGAAAGGAAGGATCTTATCATCCAATATATATTCCTCGGGATTCCTCCTCTTCCTAATATTCCCATAATATCATTCCATCGAGCACTATTGAATGCGTTAGCTATATCTAAGGAGATAAGACAGGAAAAGACTTTCTGTCTATTGTTTTCTCTAATTCTCATTATCAACTCGCGTAGTGCATCGCTAGTACTTTTGCCTCTCATAAACCCATACTGATTTTTATTAAGTAACTTATGACTACTATAGTAGTACTGAAGTCTTCTCGCTATAAGCTTATCCAATAGCTTTCCCCATACCGGAAGTAGGCAAATTGGTCGGTAAGAGCTTCTCAATGTTTTGTCCTTGCCCTCTTTTGGTATTAAGACTACTTTTGCTATTTTCCATATTCTCGGGAATCTACCCTGTTTGAGACAAACATTGAGTATTCCCGTGAACCAATCTTTATTGGTTTTAAATAACTCCATATATACATCTAAGCAGATCTCATTATAACCAGGTGCCTTATTAGGGTCCATGTCTAATAATGCTTCTTCAGTTTCTCTGATACTAAATTCTGGTTGATCAGGATTTAAATAGTCCTCTTCAATATCAGTTACCGTTGTTCTAGTGAGAGGAAAGTGATGTTTCAGAATTACGTTAATTGATTCTGTTCTATCTTTTGCGTATTCACCATTATCTAGCTGAATCAATTCAGCTATAGTTCTTCTGGAAAGGCTACCTCTTACGATCTTATAGTGATTACCAAACGCGTTGGTATTGGTGACACTAGCTAGATAATCTCTGAAAGCTTTCTGTTTAGCTTCAAGTATCATCTTGCGATAACTGGATGAGGCTTGTTTAAAAAGTCTCTTCCTTAATTTCCTTTGTTCTAAATCTGCTTCCTTTTGAAATCTTCTCCGAAGAGCTCTAACTTTACTTCTCTCTGTTGTTAGTTCTTTGTTCCACCAATAGTTGGTACTTTGATTAGATTTCCGTTTTCTCTTATATTGCCTACAGAGCTCCAGCAAGCCACCTTCGATGCTTTCAATGACTTGATCAATATCATCCATCTCACTAAGTGGATATTCTTCTACAATGGAGGATAGCTTGGTTTTAAATATCTCCCATTCGAGATTTTGGGAGTTCCATCTCCAATTAAACTTTCTGTTCACTTCCTTTATTCCAAGTGAGAATGTCATTAAGTTATGATCGCTGCCAGTGTGGTGATCATGTATTTTCCAGTCCAAAACTGGATCTTGAAGATTTTTAGTCAACAAAAGATCAATCCAACTCTCCCCAATAGTGCTTGAGAAGGTTGGTGGGCAATTTGGTTCATTCTCAATCATCAAGTCGTGTCTCGCAACAAAGTCCAAAAGCTGTTGACCCCTTTGGTCCGTATTGCGCGGACTCCAAACTGAGGACTTAGCATTAAAATCGCCAAGAATGATCCACTTGCTTTGATCATATCTAGAAATCATTGCCTCAAGGGAAGTCAATGATTCCGTGAGTCGTTTAGAAGGGGGGCAATATATAGAGCAGAAGAAAACTTTCTCCCTATCAATCTCTGTACTGACAATAACTACCTCATTGTCTGATAATACAGGACTCAGTATCAGGCTATTTTTAGCTATGATTGCCGCCTTTAAATCTAAAGAGGTGACTATCTTATAGCCAATTGGTATTCCTGTTATTTCATTTTGGAAGATATGAGGATCGTTAATTGATGCTATTTCAATTTTAAATTTCATTATGTCTTCGGAGTGTAGAAGATTCGCTGCTCTACAATGATGGAGGTTTATATGCGAACACTTCAACTGATTATTTGAAGACTTATATTCCATAATCAATTCTGGTTATTAAATTATTGATCTCTTTTTCATAAATATAGCATTTCTTATCCCTAGCATCATGATTAATGTTAACCTTCCATTTACTCTTTTTATTATGCTGTTCGCAATTGCAACATTTTAATTCATTCTCGCAACTTCTGCTAACATGATTCCCCCCACATCTACTGCAAGTTTCTTCTCCCTTGCAGTCTCTTGCCATGTGTCCATATTTTAAGCATTTAAAACATTGGGTGACCTTCAAGTATTCTCGGAATCGGACACTTGTCCAGCCAACATAAAGTCTCTTGCGGTTTTGAAGGTACTTAAATCCTTCTCCGTTAATTGTTAAGACCCAGTTGTTACCATACCTTCCTTTGTAGTTGAAAACAACGTCTATCTCAACTTCATTTTCAAGTTGATTTTGTGTTTTAATTTTCTCCACTATTTCGTCTCTTGAAATCTCGCTATCAACATCAAAGAGAACAATGCGTGGTTTTCGTGTCTCAGGCTTTCTTGCCAAGATTGTTTCTCTGACTGGGTTGTCTTGATTGACCTCTTTTATGATCTTATCTATGTCTTCAGGGCTTTGTGTTTCTATTAGAACACCCCCTTTTCTAATCGGTCTCAATCTAGTTATACTTAACCCTAATTTAGTAGGGTTCAAGGTTTTCTTAATTATGTCTCTCGTCTCCTCTGAAGTTTGTTCTTGATGTGGGTAGACCACCACGACATTATTTCTTCTCTGGCGTGATCTCTCCCTCCTACTTCTGGATCCGCTTGTCTCTCTAGTTTTTGTCTTTTTAGGCTGTTGCCTCTTAATTCCTCTTTCCGCCATTGCTGCATATGAAGCAAATTGGGGAGCCATTTGGGCCTTGGCCTTCAGTTCTCCCTCCAATTGCGCATTTCTTTCAACTTGCCCTAAGGCGATTTGCAGCATCTCACCTATTCCGATCCTTAATCTCTGTTGTGCAGCATTGCTAAGTTTGCTATTAGCAATAGCCACAACCATTTCATGCTCGAGCTCTATGAGCCTCATAGTGTCTGATTTCTTATCCTTGGTAAGATTACCACTTGCGGAGAGTATATCCCCAATAGGGGACTCACCCTCTTTTGACATAGTGTGGAAAAACTTTTAATTCCGCTTCCTCTCTTTTGTCCCGCCGCCAGCGTTAGCCACCAACCTAGGTTGATGTTTCCGGGAGGCACCACGTGGAGGTGCTGGTCGGCTTTTAAAGAGTACAGATATTTTATAATACAAATCTCAAGTTTAACTTGAATAAACAATAACTTGTTTTTCTACCCGAATAGACTCTGGGCCGTTGTTCGGGTAGATTACAATACTTTTATAACTATCTGACTCGCTTGGGACTGCCTCCCTTTTTTAAAACATAAGAAGAGTCAAAACATATTTATTGTAGTATGAAATGTGCCTAAATATATTTTTTTCACCTATTTGTGTGTGTGTAAGAAACTGTATGTAATTTTAATATACATTATGTTTCCAAACATCATATTACAAAACAGCATTTTTATATATTTAATAATGTATGCTATAAAAATCTTCTAGCTTTCCAGTAATGCACTTATGCTTTCAAGTTAATAGTTTTTAACTCTAAAAAATAATAATTATAAACTGAAAGCTGGTTTATGAGATATTTTATTGCTTTAAAATAAAATATCCTTTGTTGAAAATTATGTACATGCTTACTTAATCCTAGTTAAGTTCAAGAATAATTTATTAAAGATAATGTGATCATTTTTGACATCACACCATTTCCTCTGTTAATAATAAAAAGGGAAATATTTTAGAACAATATACTTTTATGTAACTATATAAATATATATATAATTAAACAGTAAAAATTATTTATGTAACTAAATAGGGTTAGCATATTAGAATAGTTGATATAATGTAAATTATTTTAAGATAATGGATTTATTCATTTAAACTGATTTTCCTTAGACCAATATTGAATAAAAGATAAGGTACGTTTCTAGTTTTATGTTAGAAATTGGAAACTTAATTTTTCTTTTATCCATATAATCTATTTGGGAAATCCATATATTTGTATTGCTAGAATTATACTGAGGTAAAAGACAAATTTGTTTTGAATATAAATTTTGTTTAGCTGAATGTAGATTAATGTCACATGTTAAACGGTTTATTTAAATATTGATATGAACATCTTGGATTGTTAGGAAAATACATGGAATTCATAAAAAGTATTATTAGTGATTTCCTAATAAAGCCTTAATGAATGTTGTGGTGAATATTAAAAATCACTTATCAATAAAGCTCAATTAGTATATCTATTAAAACATGCAATCTCTTTGATGCTTAAAAATACCAACAGTCAATCATTTATATAGAATTAAATGCATCTTCAAGTCTAGTTGGTGAATTTAAATTTTGTCTCAGTAGGAATATTCATTTGGAATTCATTTTAAAGTATAGATCATTGTTAAATTGACTTTATAAAAAATTATCATAGATTAGTCAACCATCTTCTCTTCTGTAATCTAAAAACTTAGTAATTTTTTTTTTGACAATATTCCCTTAAAAAATTGCATAAATAAACTTGTATATTGAGGGGGGAAAAAACTTAAATTAAAAATTTTTTGAAAAATAGGATAATTTTTTTAATTAACGCAGTGATCTGATAACCGAATTTTGTTAATCTCTATAATATATGTATGCTCTTTATACTTTCTCAAAATGTATATTCAGTATAAAATAATAATTAAGGTATCAAAAACATCAATTGTTTCATAAAATGTTTGTTATCATATTAATTATTTCATATTTTTCAATAAATGTAAATTTCTTTAATATTTCCTTTTATTCTAGAAAAGATGTTCTTTACTTGTTTAATTTAAACATAATCTTTTAGTAATGCTGGTTCCAGAAATATTACACAAATTGCTTTGGAATTTTGGTCCAATGGCAGAAATAGGAATGATATCACTTTAAAAGATATTGAGCATTTAATAACACGAGGCGCTTTTAATGAAGAAGGTAATTGCATTGTTCTTTATGCATATAACTATTCTGATCCATTGTGCATGTGTATATAACTTATAACAATCTAATCCAATAGGCTTTATAACTTATTACAATCTGATCCATTGTGCATGTTTTTTTTAAAAAAAATATTGTGATGAAATGAAAATTTATAAATTACATTTGTGAATGTAATAATGTATATTTATGAAGCTAATAAAAAGGGATAGCTCGAGTAAATTACTAAAAATATATTTTTTGTTGCCCATAAATGAATACTTTAAACAAAATGATATAAAAAATAATTATTATATATTAATTGACTGTAAAAATCAATTCATACTACAATAATGCTGGGAAATTTCTGAAAGTTTTATCTTTCTAAAAAATTTTTTAAATAATATTACTTTGGAATGACTTAAAAGTTTTATCTGCTAAATTTTTCTGATTTAAAAGAAAGCATGCACCTAAATTCTCTGAATGTGAATATAAAATAAAAAATATATGGATTTTCTAATTTTAAATGTTAGTGGCGTACAAAGTGAAATTTGTTCTTCTCCATTTTTTTTCTTTTTTTGGAGCAATGCATATCACTTTTTATTTACATATTTTTGTCAATTTTCTTCTTTCCTTGCTGTAAAACTAATTTGTAAAATATAAATCTATATTTTTTAACTTGCATATCTCATATTTTTTCTTCAAAATAAAATTTTTTTCTTTGAAAAAGGGATGAAACTTTGTTAAAATGTGAATCTTTACAGAAATAATCATACATGGAAGTTGTCATTTAAGTGTGATTGTGTTGAGTTAGTATGTAGAAAAACATTTATGTATTTATTTTAAAATTGTTAATTTTTATAAAAAAAAATAGTAAAAAATAAAAAAAGACAGAAATTTTTTCTACTTTTAGCAAATATAATTTATATATTTTATGTAATTTTTTGAGTTATAAGTAGAGCTGCTATCATGTTCCTCCAAAATGTAATACAATAGACAATGTTGCAACTATGATTTGTTTCTATTACTAGTATTTCATATAAAAAAAATTGTATGGAATTTTAGTAAATATATAAAACATTTTCATACTAACTTTTCTCCTATGTTAAAAAATTGTAAAAATTAGAATCACAAATTTAATAGAATAACCAATTAAGAACAAACTAAATCAGCTTAATGTGTGTTTGTTTATTTTACTAAACATGCATTAGATTCTTTCTGCATGCCAGCTTAAGTAAGCTGCATTTAAATTTTGTATGAATTTAAAATTTGGGGATGCAACATCTTCTAACTTTACTTACATAAAGTTATATGCAATCTTGCAGTTTTCCCATTTTCAAAAGACTTAGCTTTAAAATCACTGAGACACACATATATATATATAAGCTTTGAAAATTCATTTTTAATATTTTCTAAATGAAAATGTATTTAATCAAATGATTTGTTTGATGCTTTTAAAAATACTATTGAAGCATTGAATTGATAAATATTTCTCAAAATATTAATGAATCTGTAACTCCCATTTTACTGCTTATTCATTATAGCATCATTACCTTCAAGTGTAAATATCATTAGCTACTTTTGCAAGGAGTGATTGTAGTAAAGAATTATCGTAATTTATGAAACTGATGTTTTTGATACAATACATATATTAATCTATTCTTGGAATGATGTTGCAAATATATATATATATATATATATATATATATATATATATATATATATATATATATATATATAGGTTATTTTTTAAATATATTACTACCATACTTGAAGGAAGCCAAGAAAATTTACCTGACAACTTCAATGATGATGAGTTACTCATTTGTGAACTTTGACAAAAAAACCAAACTACACCCAAAATTTCATTTCAGAACATTTTGAATTGGAGTAGGATGTAATTTGTCAATAAAAATAATCAGATTCTTAAATGATTGAGAATACAATCAATAAAAATAAAAAAGAACTTTCAAATATCAGACAAAAGGAAAATAACTCAGTGCTGCAATCATCTGTAAAATGATAAATAGCAAACAAGGTTGAGGTATATTTTTGAAAAAAACAAAAGAAATGGGAAAACATGTTTCTGTAAATAATTTTGAATAAAAAAATTGATTACTTTATCTCAATTTTTATAAATAAAATGTAATTATTGATTAAATCAAAAGTTAATCTTGGAAAATAAGAATTGTTTTTAAGTATGGGTTTTATTTTATATAGAGTACTTACTAAAGTTGTTTAATAGTTCTATATTTATAAAGAGAACAGTTAAATAAAATTTGTTTAAAAATCTAACGCTAATTTTTCTATTTCATGAAATTTCAATTTTAAGATCTATTTTACTAGTTCCTATGAGTTTGTATAGTCAAGCATTAAGTTATTGCAGTAGCAAATAACATAGCTGCTGTATGAATGTGAAAATATTCATTAAGAAAGTTAAATAAAAATATGATTAAAAAGTTTAACAGAAGACATCTGCAGAGGAGAAAAAGATTGTTCAGAAAATCACCGGCTCAATTGAATTAATTTTATATTTCTTTAGCATACTTACTAAGGACTTATTTATCTCATATTTTAATGTTTAAATTTTTTATTTAGATGTATAAACTAGTGAACCTTGGTAATTGGTCCTTTTCAATAAGGGAGTTGTTTATAATTTGATATCCAAAATGAACACTATTGCCTATCTCTAATTTATATTACTAGGATATTCCAATATTTAAATAATCTTTGAAATTTATTACTAATAAATCTTATGCTGTTTTTCATATTTTGAATAATTTTAAGACATTTTGTTTGATCTTAATATTAACTTCATAAATTCAATATTAATATCATATTTTAGTTAGGGTCAA
Organism: Latrodectus geometricus; assembly: GCA_026290005.1. Lineage (NCBI taxonomy): Eukaryota > Metazoa > Arthropoda > Arachnida > Araneae > Theridiidae > Latrodectus > Latrodectus geometricus. The sequence continues at coordinate 5,490 of JAPDSC010032137.1, read as the reverse complement.
AATCTTTATCTTAAAAATATTGAATATTATCAAATCATACCTTTTGATCAATTGAGAATCTAAAATTAGTAAATTTTTAAAATTAAAAATATGATTTTTTATATATTTTGATAAAAGTTACATAGATATCATAAATTCACATTTTCATATGTATACTGAATATTCATTAGTAAAATATTATTTTGGTTACTCACTTTTATAAATGCAAAATTATTAATTTTCATGTTTTGTTATTTCCAGGAGGTTTGAAATATAGTGATATTGTGAAAAGAGAGTTAATTGACGTGTATGTTCCATTCCTACCGCTGGAGAAACAGCATGTGAGACTTTGTGTACAATCAGAATTAAAAACTCGAAATTTAAATGGTGATAAAAATTTTATAGCAGATCAGCTCATTTATGTTCCTCCTGAAGTTGAATTGTTTTCTACATCCGGTTGTAAAAAAATTCCACAAAAAGTAGACTTATATGCATCATAATGGCTCATATCAGATTCTGTTTTTTCTGTCCAAATTGATTATGACTTTTGGTATTCATTATATTGTGTTTGCATTTATGACTATGTTAATTGTTTATATTTTTCCTTCATTTTGATATAATCACTATTTTATATCTTCTGGAGAAATTCCTTTGGCATGAAAAATATCTCTTGGATTTTTGTTGATAACTTTATTTTTAATTAATAAAAGTCATTTTAACTTTTATTATTGCTAGTTTTTATTTTTTAGTTTCATTTCCCATATTTGATGTCAATTAAATTTATTAATATTATCAATTATAATCTGACTAATTTCCATATTAACTGCTTTTGATATGAAAATTTTTCATACGTATGTTTCTATATTGGTATTTTTTAGCTAAAATAATAGTTTTCTTTCATTATGTATAACAATGTTATTTTTACTACAAAAATAGTAAAGTAAATGAATTTAGTTAAAAAATGCTTATAAAGGAGTGAAAAATGTTAAACTATTTTGCATTAATAATCTGTAATAATAATAAATTGAATAATTTTATTTAAGATGAGCATTAAGTTTTTGAACAGTTAAACATTTTTAACAAAGTAATTAGTATGCACAGTAATGAAAGTTTTTTTTATGAAAGGGGTGAACAACTTTTAATAAAAAATCTACAATGTGTTTGTTAAATTTAATCCTCCTGCTAAATGTGTAAATGAAAAAATTGAATTTTTATAAAATAGGCACTAACATTAATGTTCTATCTTTGAATAATAAATCCGTATTTTATTAAATAATTAGACCAATGACATTTCATCTAAATATTTGTAGTTTGAATAATGTGCTTACATTAAAAATGTACTAAATGATATTTTATGATTTTTCATAAGAAAAGGCTTTTATCATTTTTCAAATGAGCATAATGAAAGTTATGATATTAAGCTATATATTGTGATACTTTTCATACATAACTTTTTAATGCTCTTGCTTTTTCTAGAAATTTTTTTATATTTTTATAAAAATTTTAGTTTCATTTTCGTTATTATTTCTTTCTTTTACATATAACGTTTAAATTAGTTTACAACAAAAACATATAGTTGCTTTTTAGTATGTATTATATTTTATATTATACTCTGTAGACATGATTTTGAATTGGCAATGAACTCTTGTAAATTTTTATCAAATATAGCTTCATTTTAAAATGTCTATATTTATAAAAAATTTATATTATTATATTTATAAAAAATGTCTTGAGTACTTCTCTACTTTTTTTTTATTTAAAATATATTTATAACATTTTTATTATTTGTAAGTTATTGTGAATGGTATTTAAAGCCTGAGATTTTGCAGTTTGCAACTTTAAAACTAAAATTCATCATTATAATATTTCAAAACGTAATGTATTTTTGAAAGATGTATTAATATAAAACCTTACATTAATACATTATAGAAACTAATATCTAATTATTATAATGTATGGAGTTTTAAAATATCTAAACTTCAACCAATTTTTTTAAATTTATATGTGAAAATCTTCATTTTCAAAAAGGCTATTTCTGTGTAAAGACTTTCCAAGTTTCAGAAATTCTATAATTAGAATTTTTTTTTTTATCTCAAGATAGTTCTTATAGTGCATATAATGATTAAGCAAAAAAATTGTTAATATTCTCATGCAATCAAGTTTTGATGTTTGTTTAAATTATTTATGAAACTTTGAAAGGAAACTGTTTCAGTTTCTTTTTTAGCTTTATTAAAAATATATGCAGTGAAAATACGCTTATATATATATATATATATATATATATATATATATATATATATATAT
>JAPDSC010032124.1:29872-49096 GCA_026290005.1 Latrodectus geometricus | reverse complement strand
ACTTTCCTTTTGTTCATTTACTGAACAAAAGGAAAGTTTTAATTTTATAGATTCAGTTAGTTTTTTGTATGTAATATATAGAACTAGAGACAATTTTCTTAATTTAAATGACATTATTTTAAATTAATTTTACATTAATAAAAAATATGACAACGGAATGGAAATATCATTTTTTGGACTACAATATTAAGTAACTTTTATTTAAATAGAAGAAGTTGCTCCAATAAAACTGTATCTAATAATTAATTTTATGTGATAACTTTTAAAAAATAAATAACTTACTTCAAAATTTTCAAACATAAAATAATGAAAAGAAATAGTTAATTAATAATACTTTCACAAAATAAAATTGGAACAGTCTTAGTAAATCACAAATTATAAATTATATTTTAAAAAATATTCTTAGTTTAAATAACTTTAGCTTCCACATATTTCTTTGCAACAATATGAATCTATTAAGTAATTTTCTAAATTTTATCAGCAAGTTATTTTCTGCTTAAAAAAGTCATTAAAAGTATTTTAATTTTTCCATAATATATTACTAAATGATATCTGTTCTAGATTCTGATTAATATATTAAATTAATTGCAGCAACTCCCATTTATAACTGAAGCATAATTTGACAAGTTATAATAAAATTGTAAATATAAAATAACTCAAATTCCATAGTTAATGAATACTAGTCTTATTTTCAATACCATGGAAATGATAAAATTATTTAATTATTTATAAAATTAATTTGAATAATATAAATTAGAAATAGTTGTATAAGACAAAAAATATAATTTAAATAATAGATAATCATAACATACCCTTAAAGCAGCTTGTATTTCATGAGACTGCATTTTTTTCTTTTCTGCTTCTTGTTGATCTTTTAACTGAAAATGAAAATAAATACAAATTTTACATTCATTTCAAAACAGTTTGTATAAAATAAGTTTAAAATATGAAATTGGTTAAAAAAAAAAAAAAGGATAGAGTAACTGAATATTTTCTTTACAAAAATATATGTAACAATACAAATGTCAGATTTTATAGGACAATTTTACTGATTTATAACTTTAAGAGAAAAATAGGACAGTAAAACTTTAATATAAGAAATGACATACCATGTCTTTGAGCTTAGCATTAGCAGCTTGATTTTTCACTTCTAATTCCCGTCTTTTAAGAGCAAGTGATTTCTGCAATTCCTCTACTTGTTCAACAGTTTCATGAATTTTTTGTAGGCCTACATTTAGATGCAACTGTTGTTCTTCCAATTCTGCTTGTTTTTCATTGAATAATTTTACCTGGAAATTTATAAAAAGTTAAAATGCAATAAATTTAAGTAATATGTAACAAAATAATATTAACCAACTTACATAATGATTTATGAAATCAAGAAAATGTCTAGGAGTAACAGTAGCAACATGGCCACCTCGTTTAGAAAGTCTTGCATTAGCTTTATGCAAAGTTTGATGAACATATACAAAAGCATTGACAATGGCTGTGCGATGAGTAGGTGGCATTTCTAAGCCAGGGAAAGCAGCTGGGAAGTAATCTGGAGCAGTATACTTTAAAATAAATAAATAAATAAGTAAACAAATTAAATGTTGAATTTAGGAACAAATATTATAATAAATCAAAGATATATCATACATGAGGTTTATCCATATCCAATTTGTTAGTGAATTCCCGACCAACATGGAATAGAGCTTCATCAGACCAATCTCCAAACCAATTTAGAACACATCTAAGAGAAGATTACTTTGTGTAAATATGCATATTTTAATAAGATATAATAAAAATATTTGGCAGAAAATAAATTATTAGTATCTGAATTCGAAAATCTTGATAATTAAATAGCTAATATTTTTATGATATATATTATATATTCATATGAAAGGAACTGGATGCATTTAGTCACAGATGAAACACAAATCAAAACCATCATTTTAAAACAATACTGTTTTGACTTTTATAAGTTGATTATGAATAATTCACACAATTAATTAAAATTTTCATAAATTATTAACTTCATAGTTATTAATGCCTAGAATATTGACACTAATCAAACTCTCATGGGGGAAAAATCTAAAGATTGTTTTAATTCACTTAGTAATTTATATTTGTTTTCAATAGAAATAATTTTGTATAATTTAGTTTTATTAATACTTAAATAAATTAGTTTTTAATAAAGAATCATTATGCAAATATGTTGATGCAAATGGACATTGAAAAAACGTACCTATTGAACAAAGCAGGCGAAGTAGCAGCTCTGTCTTTTAAGCCTTCAGATGAAGGATTCATGGTGAACACAACATGAAGATTTTTCATAACCTGAAAGGCAACGTATGATAAAGTAAATTATTTTTTAAATACTAATTTTAGTTGTATTAATTTTTGTAACTATTTTTCTTATGACATAAATTAGCAATGTTTAGTTATTAAATAAAGATTTTTTAATGCTTCTCATAAATAAACAAAACAATTTATTCAATTAATTCAAAACAATGATAAATTTAAAAAGAAGGGAAACTGAATTTAGTTTTCTTATGGTTTTCTGTATCTAACAACAGCATATTTCTAAAACATTACCTGCTGTGTAAACCACTTATAAAGCTCTTCATTAGAATCTAGCATCAATCCTTCTCGTTGAGAACCTTCTTTACATTGAGTCATGAGAGTTGTGAACTCATCACCTTCAAACAGACCTGGAACTTCTCCATTTGCCAATAGTGTATTCATACGCTCCAGAAATCCTGAGTCCAGCACATTAGACTCATCAAGTATGAAGCATATTTTTTCATCCTAGCAAAAGAAATCAAATATGTTATTTATATTATAATTAAAATAATTAAATTATTTTCTCAAATGAACATATTAAATTAATAGAATTTAACCTGGATAATTAAGAAATTTTAAATAAATATGAAATATAAAAGAAATTGTGCAACAAGAAAAAAAAATAAAATAAAAAAAAATTTAAGGGATTTTGAAAATTGCATGAAATTTTTTTTCATATATGATCAAATTTAAAACAAGCAATTATTTCGCTTAACAAATATTTGAAATATATATTGCCATCGATTAAAATAATTTCTTCCACAAAATGCGACTATTTACTATTTCAATTATTATGTAAAATAGGAGATCCAATTTATTTCAAAATCATTCTCTTTCTCACATACACATCACATACATATAGTGTAACATAACAGTAACATTTTTCAAACAATATATTGCATGCTTATAAAAATTAAATAACAAGATTAGGTATTTATAACTATATATAATTTGTAATGAATATTTAGTATTTAGTACAACTCATAAAAACCTTTTTAACTGACTTTCCAATAGTGTAATTTTTAAGTAAAATCTTACTTAACCAAGCAAGAAGTGATATTCAAAGTAAACATTTTCAGTTTTTAATAAATATTGTGTGTGGGTGATATCTGTAAATTCTAACTATAATAACTGTAGAATATACCAATGTAGTAAAATTTTTATCTAGAACATCCAATTTGTTGGAAAGTCAAGATGGCTGGTACACCATGCAATTCATTATAAATTTCAAAACAGATCAACAAGTAAATATAATTCTTCTTCATACACATTTAATTTTATTATTTTGAATTGCTTAAAATTCAATATTTAAAAAGATTTGATTTCTTGTGACACAGATCCAGCCCATGTGCCAATTTTTTAAATCACAGCTATATTGAATACATAATACACAACAAAAACAGCAAATGATTAAAATTTTGGAACTTTTATAACATTGAGAATTTTTTTGATCATATTAATGCATAAAATAGATTTAAAGTTCTGTTTAGAAATGAAACAATTCAGTTGTATTTTGGTAATAATAAAATAAATTATAATAAACAGAAGACAAATATATAATAAAGTTTCTCATGCTAAATAAAAATATATAGACATTCCTTTCAGCCAATAAACTATTCATAAAAAATAATTAATACACAAATTAGTATATATATTTATAGCTAAGAGTTGTATATATATATAAATATATATACAAATTTTTTAATTTAACAAAACTAATGCATGCAAATACATTTAAAAGAAGATACTAAATAATAAAAGAAAGATTTTTGTGACAAAATATTTTTTTTATGAATTTTAGAAACCTAAAATACATTTTTTGTTCAGAAGGAAATTTTATTAGAAAAAACAAACAGAAATAATAATAAATAGAAAAACTACTGAATATTTTTGTATTAAATTGTTAAATAATAACTAAAGTCTAATTTAATCGTTATAAAATATTTATTTTAAAAAATTCTAGTTCATATTCATTTATATCTAACAAAATAATTATTGAATTTGCTCTAGAGTTATGATTTGTCAGATAGAACAATGATTAGGTTTGATTTTATTGGTGTAAGATCCTCAGATGGGATAAGCTGTACTGAAAACCAAGCAATATTTAATAAAACTAAGTGCACAAATGATTTAGAAGAATAAAGATATAAAAAACAAATTTTTAAAAGCCAGGAAAATAAGAAATTTAAATATTATAAACAACTTCAATGTCTTTCCTATAACTATGACAGTTCCATGAAATAATTAATGACACCTACAGAAGGTTTTCTTTGATTGCTTTTGCATTTTTTTTCCCTATCTTTTGCAACATCTGAAAAGAAGAGGAGACCATTTTCATATCTGTTTCAAAATATGATATATCAATAGCTCTTTTGAAGTTTTCTTCATTTTTTTAAAATTTTTGTATCATCAGTCTTTAAGATTTACTAAAAGTTGTAGATTTCTTTGTGCTGTTTGTAGTTGCAGATATAGTAATGGAATTAAATAACAAAGTTGAAAGTGGAGTAGATACTGGTAATTTACTTTTCTCAGTTGGATGGTTGTATATTTTAGGTTCAGTTTGTAAAGTTGAGGAGTAGGAGATTCCAATTTTTGGTGTAAGGTTTTTAACCATTTGTCTTGCTTTTGAGAAAGTAATATTCTGTTTTATCTTGATAGCAATTACTTCTTTTCTAGGATCCATATAGGACAAGATTTGCAAAATGCAGCATGAGAATCAAAACAATTACAACATTTGAAAATGTTCACGATCAGATTCTGCATATTTTTCACATATAGGATCGATAATTCGATATGTCTGGGGAGAACAATCATATCTATGATATTTAAAACACTAGGAGGATTAGGAATGTATGGACAAAGTTTGCAATTTATACAGCCTGCTTTTATGGACTGAGGTAATATTGGGTATCTAAAAAGTTAAGACAACAAGATGGGTGGGAATAAGTTTAATGACATGTTGAATATTTATACAGCGTGCAGAACAAATTGCTTGATCACAAAGTTCTTTGAAAAAGTCTGCTTTTGTAACATTCATAAAGTTCGGATTAGAAAAAACACCATAAGATTCATTCTAAGTTCTATAAAATGATGTTTTGACTGAAAATGAACTCAAATTTTTTTTAAATTACTCATCACTAAAGCTTGTTTAGAGTCAAGTTGGAAAAAAGTTCCCCAGACAGTAATTCTTTTAACATTTTGCATATTACAAATAGATGATGTGAACAGTTTTTGTACTAGAAAAGGTGATACTGCATGAAAAGTGTTAGGTGTGCTTAACAACATGTAATGAGTACATGAATCAGCCTTGATGACAAAAGAATCAGAACTCATAAGACATTCATAAAGGTTCAGGCTTGACGATATTGTCCACCAGAGCCTTACAAAGGATGGCAACCACCAGCTCTGGATATTTCTAGCTACAGTATTTACCATTATGCTAGCTGACACCTATACATTCAAAATCATCCCTCGAGGCAATGATCACTCTTAAAGCTAAGCCCAAGGATGAGGCCCTTTTGTGTGCCTCTTAGCAGACTAGTTATGAATGTAGATAGATATCAACAGACTGGGGACCACAGTGCACCATCTGTCTAAAGGGTTGCCAAGAATGGCCAACATGTAGGAATTTTAACTGCTCATACGAAACAAACAGAGCAGCTACATCTACTCAAGGAGAGCTTTCTTGCTTATCGTAGAGGGATGGAGAATAAGAAAAAGATAATAAAAGCAAAGTAAGAATAAAAATATCCAAGTACCTAGGGATTGGGACATTAACACTCACTTAAAGGTGATCCCTAAGATGGGAGGATAGAACTATGAAAATCATTTTTTGAAATCAAGGGCTAGTTACACAATTGGACCAACAATTTAAAATAAAGACAAAATCATTACAACCATTGGCATGGTGAAAATCAAATCCATAGAATGTTGAAAGAAAGACCAAATGCTAACTGTTTGTGAGCTCAGCATGACAAAGCAATGAAAATATATTTGATATTTGAGAACAATATGACACATCTTATAAATAATTATAAATCAAAGTTTTATTCATATGGCTATTGAATTAATTATCACTTCATTGCCTCAATAACAGATGCATTGTTTAAAAATTATGTGTTGTTTCTATAGTTAAAATCCTGAAGATAAAAATTCATAAAATGAATACAGTTTTTATTTGTAAAATCCTATATCAAATTAATTAGTTTAAGGTCTTGGATTTTCCATTATGTAAATTTTACTTTTTATATGTAGCTTCTAAATTAGAAATATATATTAATTGTAATGTCTTGAATAAATATTCATTTTGATAAAGTCAAACTTCATTATTTTAATTGAACAATAAAATGAAACTCCAGGAATTAAAACATCTAATAGAAATGGATTGAGAGTTTAACATTTATGATAACTTCAGCAATTTTAGAAGGATACTTTTAAAATTATTTATGATTTGAGATTTATTTTAAAAAATAATCTTTTACTTATCTTCATGAATTTAAATCTATTGCGAAATAGTCATTACACATGCAAAATTCTCAATGCAAAATTAAAAACAGAAACAAATACATAATAATAATAATATTTTTAACAACACAAACACTTCTAAGCATCATATATTTCACTACATCTTGAATGTGACTATAGCCACACATTTTACAGGCATACCTGTATTGATAGCATTTTGAGGTTACATGATCATCTGATAGGATAGTCTGAATAAAAAATACCCATGCCCAAACATAGTATGATTTTTTTATAAATTGTTATGCTATTGAGAAGAAAAAGTATTACAATTGTTAGAAGGGGGAAAAAAGATTAAACAATTTAAAATTTTTTAAGTCTTTATCAGACAGCTATATTTTTAAAGGATATATTTCATTTTAGAATGAATTTTGCAAGAATTTACCGGAAAATATTAAAAAATAAGGAATTTAAAGAAATTTATGAGGTATGCCTTCCCTGTTGGAGAAATTTTTTTCAAGCTTATCAAAAACACTTATTTTATGCACACAGTACCTATAAATAAACTAGAAATCAAAATTTGAACCACATAGAATAACTTATTTATGTTCATAAATGATTAGATATCTATAACTTCAGCAGAAATACTTAAAATAGAAAATCAAATGTTTATAAATGATTTAAATATTCAAATGGAAATAAGGATTTCATTAAACCTTCACTTCAAATAATTGAAAGTTTATTTAAATTTTAAATAAGCCAATATTTTTCATTTGAGAATGGAAATTTTGATCATTCATTTGATATCAAAAATTTTTCATTTGAGAATAAACATAATTATTTTTATTTAAGAAATAATGTGTAAGTTTTTAAAGGTGAGTTTAGCAAATTAGACTCATCAAGATGAAGTATAGCATCACTCACTTTGCATCCTGATCGTCGCAAAACTGATCTTAAGTCTTCATCAAAATCATTAGCACTGTATTTATTATGTACCTATAAAAGGAAAAAAACACTCAATTATATATGTATATATATATATATATATATATATATATATATATATATATATATAATGAAGGTACTTTAAATTATAGATTTTTAAAAAAAGAGCTTACTTTTATTTGGAAAACACTGAGACCATTCATCCAAGCAACAAAGCGTGATAAAGTTGTTTTACCAGCTCCACTAACACCAATGAGCAGCAAATGACCCTATTAAAAATTTATAAGTTATACAAAAAACTAAATATTTAATGAATCAGTTTGAAATCAAGAAAATATAAAGGAAATCGATGATTAGGATATTTGACTTTTATTGTTAATATAGCATTTCATAGATGAATACCACTAGCAACAACAAATGATTCACAATCATTCTAATTAAACACAATCATAGAAACTTAAATTTAAATAAAATGAAATTATTTCATGATAAAGAATTCACACATTATGCATTTGAGTAAAAACAGTATCCACATGCTTCTTAATAATTAAACACTTAATAATAATTCAATAATAAACAAAAAATAGAATATTAAATAATTTAAATAAAAATGTGAATAATATGACTGAAAGACAACCTGAGGTTGGCGAAATATTCTATCAATTCTCAAGACATGGTCTAATACTTCATTAAACAAAACAAGTGGTACATCTAATTCTTCTTCATAGAAAATCTAAAAAAAATGTAACGTGTTTCACAGCTCTTATTAAATTTCATAAAAATTTATGAAAAAATTATATTATTTTTAAATTAAAAAATATTACCTTTAACCTAGCTTTAGTATAATCTCGTAAACTGTTCCTATCAACTGGAAGATAATCTTTTGACAACCAGTTACTATATAAAATAGGACGAACTAAGGCAGTGTCACGATCAATGTTTGGGAAGTGTTTTAAAGCCACTATGTTAATGTTTTCATCAGTCCAAACTCTTTCGTCTTCTCCCACAAGTCTAAACAGTTGGTTTAAAAAGAAAGCACATTTGAAAGATAATTAAAATATGAATAAAAAAGAAAGGAAAACACAAGTATGCAAAATAACTTTCAAGTTAATTAGTTGAAAACTAGTTATTTAATGATAAAACTAACACTGCTGCTGTATTTATTTTGAACACGCATGTATTGCTTTCACGTTCAAATGAACCCAATCCTCTTTAATTTAAAAAAAAAAAAAAAATCATATAAATTTTTTTAAATAAAATTAGATAGTTTATTTTAGCCTTTAAAAAAAATATAAAATACAAACTTTTCTGTGAGTACACATATGTAACCAAGAAACAAATACAAATTTTTTTTTCTTTTTTACAGTTTAAACTTATCTTTTATATTTAAACAAAACTCCGATTTTGTTATATTTGTGACATAAATATGAACTAAAAGCATAAAAGATTGGACATTTGTTTAAACATAAAAGAATTTCAATTTTCACTTCAATATGGAAAATATTCATCACTAAACACTAGTATCAGTACATATCATATACATTTAATTCAAATGCAATTTATAGATGCATTTATCTAACAATACACAAACACTTTGAATTTTCATAAAAACAGTAGCAATTTCTTTTCCTTTTAGTGTTTATTGAGTTCAGGATTTGAAATCAATTTTGCTTTTGATTGATTTACATAATTCTCACTAATTACTCTATGGCTTAGTCATGTGGGAACTAGTTTTTTCCAAATATCGTCTTAGGATAATCTGTTCTCATTAATGTTACATTTTTCTTAAAGTAACATCTACATTCCAATGTGTAAGATGAAAAAAAATTGTCACATTAAACTCACAAATGGATACAAATTTATTGTACATAATGCACATATGTATTTAAAATCATAATAGATTTTAACCAAAAAATGCAAAAGAATCTAATAAAATGTATGCAAACTTTTTTTTGACAAATAGGTTTGTATTGTGATTAACATAAAAATTAGAATACTTCATCTAACAGCAAAATTAACAAAGTATATTACGCAACAATGTGATGTACATGTTATATGTAATTTTATAGGGCCAATGTGGCCTGATTGGTTAGGGTGTCGTTCGTGTTACCAAAAGATGGTGAGTTCGAATCCTGGCTCAGCCAAAAAACCGTTGTGTTCACTAATGGCGACTGGGATACGTAAAATATGTCGGGTCTCGATGTCCTCCATATTCCTATCCAAATTAATACCCCTGGGGGTGGTTGGAGCCAGGCTATGGGTCTTCCTGGTTTCAATCTCAAATTTGTATGATTCAGATGATGCTGCCATCTATGAGCCAAAAGTTGTACTTCCACTTTCGTTTGAGGGTGCTCTATTCAAAAACGGAAGAGCTCTCTCTCTCTGACTTCATTCGCCTAGTCTCTGACGGACATTCTTGGTGTGGCCAAGTATCATCAGAAACAACAACATGTAATTTTATTGCAAAATTAAACAGCTTTTGGGTCAAAATGAACCAAAAAAGCACATCAAGATTGAATTACATAATAATTATATACATATTATGATGATGTATATACTAAGCAATAGAACAAAAAAATACAAAAATATTTTAATTTTTTATAAATTTTAAATATAGTAAGTCTTTCACTTTGCAAATTAGTAAAATTTAACAATAATAGTAACGATGAAAGAATACAAACCGATCTTGGAATAATCTTAAACCTTCATGAGCCCAAAGTCGCACTAAACCTTCAACAGGTAGCGATTCAAGAGGTCTTATTGCTTCACAAATACCTCTCACCCAACGAGTAAGTTCTCGAGGACTGTACACGTAGTGTGGTTGCATATCTTGAGTAAATCGTTCCTAAAAATTTATAAGTCAATTTTTAAAATCAAATTCTTTCATTTTACTTTAAACATAATGCATAACATAAAACAAATTTTACTTCAGAAAATTATAAATTATTAAAACATGAATCATAAAAAATCCTTTTATTATTTTTAGATCTAGAGCTACATCAAAATAAATAAGAAACATCCTATTTTCAAGTATATATTCCCTGGATTTTGAGTTGCAAAAAGTTTTGAATTTTATTGAGTGCATTATATGTCACTGCAGATAATCTGATAAAAAATATTCTCCACCAGAAAAATTTACAAAAGAAATTTGAGCATTTGGAAAGAAATGTTGTTTTAAAAAATATATAAAAATATGGTGCCATGACTAAGTTGACATATTTCAATTCAAATCAGTTCTGTCCAATTAAGTTCCAGAAAGAATTTATTTCCTCATTAAAATATGACAGTTGCTATAGGGGAGTCATTTCTCATTTTGTCTTGACCTAAGCTGCTCCATTCTAAAATTATTTAAGTTCATGTATCGTCATGTAGAAGCAAAAGCATATTAGTTATGCAGCAAATTTTAAATTAGTGAAGGGAAATAAAAAAAAATGGCGATAAACGTTTATGTAAGGTGAAAAACAAAGTAGGCAGAGTACAAAAGAAAAAAATGTATCCAATACGCTGTTTGAAAACAATCTATTTCTTTCATTTAATTATTAATGAAACAAACATTTTATTTTAAAATATATCAAACCTTGTTTTAAAAATTATTACAAATGAATAAATATTAGAATCTTTTTAGAATTATTGCTCTTGATTATCAATCTGGTGCTTCTATCTCAGTTTATTACACTTTGCAATGAGATGGATCCAAATACAGTCCAATTAGGTATTTTTCATAATAAATGGTTTTTATTTTGCACAATTTATTACATTTTATATCACTGCGTGCATTTTTTTAAAATTAGACACCATATTATTAACAGCATATGTTTTTGACAATCTGTCAAAAATATTGACGCTGATTATATGCCACTGCAGATTCTGTGACTTTTTCTCTTACTTAATCATAGGTTTTGCAAATTATATAAAGGAAAATACGGTTTTTAAATTATGTGCAAAGCATGTTTAATTTTAAGGAGTAAACTGATATTATTTTATTTAATTGTTTACAGTACAATTACAAAAACTTATTATTTTAAATTAATAAAGAAAATAAGGTATAAAAAATTCCTAATAATGGAATTTCTTTCATTCTTCCTTTGATAAAAATAAAATGAAAAAAATTTTTTTGGAAGGGGGGGGGAAGTGAAGTAGTTTTACATGAAAGCAAAAACAAGTAAAAATTATTTAAGAAATATGTTTTGATAAAAATATTTTCTTGCTGAATGTTAAAGAATGTTAAATAACTGTTATAGTGCATATTTTTAAAATTTAAATAAAAGCAATTATTACCTGAGACAAAAGATAAAATTCAACCATTGCAGCAGTTAAGGGTTCTGAATATGTTCTTAAAGATGGCAACAAACGAAGCATAGCTCTGTTAAAAGTGCCATAGATTTGTTTTAAAGATGTTTCCCCAGGATAATCAACATATACAACAGGAACGTGGCGTAAAAATCTAAAGCAAAGGAAATTAATATTAATAAACATTAACAATCTAGAATTGATAATTAGAATTTCCATTAAAGTTTTTTTTAATATATACTTGGTCAGATTAAAAGCTGTTAAAATTATTTTGAAATTCTATGCACAAAACAATTTTCAAATTTGATGCAACACCCAACGAAACTGGTGGAAAAAGCAAAAATCTTAAATACATTCAAAAGTTAAATTGCTTCGTAAAATTAACAAGTCTTAAGAGCAACAGGGGTGTCACTTTGAGAAATTACCAAATTGAAAATTTCAAGCTAGAACATTTATTAGTAGATTTTGCAGTTATACAATATAGTTATTTTTTTATTATTATAAATTAGTATTTTTAACAAATATATACTTTTTCTTTCAAAAAAGTTTTCTTTTATGCAATTACACTTTTAGTTAACATTATCCTCAAAGTTTGATGATTTTTCTTCATCTTTTACTGTCTACAGATATTTAGAAGTAGGAATTATGACATTAAAAGAACCATTTAATTGAAGAATGATTTGATTTTCTTTAATCACAGTTAAATTCTGATTAGTTTTCTCTTTTAGAGAAGCTTGGTAATTATTTTTAATTAACTATGATGTTTGTGAATTTGCAAATAACACCCATGTTATTGAGATTCAATTTAAGATCATGAAAATGCAGCCAAGTCATCTTTCACTCATAGTTAAAAATAACTCAAGATGGCATACCAAAATAATCAAATAGCATTCCAAAAAATGAGGGAAACAAAAATTTTTACTAGTTTATTTATTTTTTAAGGAAAATGCATAACTTTCCCTGTAGATAAATTAATAAAATTAAAGAACATCTGACTATAACAATATCAAGTTCCCTTGAGCACAACATTTTCAATTTGCAACAATTTGACCTTCTGCTTTCGACACTAAATATTGGTGTTTCAGGAGATTCACAAATTATAAAATATTGTTTAGAATAGATGATCAGTTCAGCTCAATTAATCAATATTTTTTGTATGTCAATACAATTTCTTACTTATAACTATTGTTAAAATACTTTAAATACAAGCTTTGCATATTAAAAATGTTTCTTTTTTATTCCATAATATATTCAATAACCACTGTATTTAGGTATCTGATAGATATGTAGTTTACAAAATAAAAATCTTTTTGAAAGTTTTCAAGCATTGATAATACATAAATGTTGTAGGGAAATATTTAGAGAACTTGATATAATTTATATACACTTCATAAATATTATATGAAGACTAAACATTCGTCTTATTGTAATATCTACAATGTTGAGAAAGTTAAATCAAATGTTTATATTTCAGATTATCTTTAAAAATTTGATGGTAAAAATTAAAATTATACTTTCCAAAAATTAAAATTATGCTGAAAATTGAAAATTCTCTTTAAGCCACATAGGGCCATACAAGCATAACTTAATGTTGAAGTATAGAAAGAACATTGAATATATAACTAACTTTAAAATTTTATAAACATATATTAATTAGTTCTTATTGGATGTATAAGAACTATAGAATATATTCTTGTTAAGAGCTATAGAATTCATTTTATCTCACCGATGGGAGAGTGGTTTTCGTCCAGGATCAGTAGGAGGGTTGCAAGCGCCAACAAATTGAATTCTTTCAAGTTTGACAAATGCTTGATCTGTGGTACGGTAAAATCCTCCATGTTCCACCATTTGTCTTAGAAATGATATCACACGTTGTGTACCTGGAAAAATAAATTTTAAAAAATTTAAGAAAGTATAAACTAAGAGATAAAAATTTTACAAATATTATTTTGATGTATTTTTGGAAAAAATTAAATTAAAATTTTAATTTACTAAAGATGCAGTTATAAATTTTTATATTTTATAATAACATGGAAATATAAATTGTTATAAATACTTAATTTTCCACCCTCATAATATATTATAAAAGTTGATACAATGATAATAATTACATATAAAAAAATAACACATTTATTTATTTAAAGGCAATTTTTCTAAATGTATTATGAGAGAGCATAATGTATAGATATAATCCACTTTTTAACAAATATTGTAATCATAAAGATACTGATAAATTCGTATGGTAAAATTAAACAATCACAAATTCAAATATAAAGGAAATATTTATAACTTGGTGAGTTTATCATTAAGACCCATGTATAAGATTTATATAATGAGCATCACTCAGGTTTAGTTAATACCATGAAAGTTTGAACTTAAGCAATTATTTCTTAGAGTACTAAAACTATTATTATGTTGATGAATATGAAATGTTGGATTTTGTTTACTTGAAAATTTCTGAATCAATGTTTTCCTAAGTCCCATTTCAGCAAGTATTTTCATAAAAGCTCCAAGATATGAATTCAAAAGATATTTGTGTAATTATTTTTATGAGTATAAAATTGGCAATACTGCAAAGCTGTGCACAATATAAAGCAGGCACACAGAAGAATGTTCTTAAATATCAAAAACTTGAAGCATTCATTTGAAAAATTTCAACCTAGTGATTTTTCTTTACAAAATGAAATCCATGAGAGACTGAAAATATTAGTTAAGAATGATGCTCAGAAAGCATTAGACGAAACGGATTCAACTGGGAAAATCATATCAGAAAGAAAGTTGATTAAACAACAATATTACGATGCATGCCTAAAGTTGGAAGAGTGAAAAAATTTATAAGTGGTTTTAGTTCAAGTAACGAATTAGAGTCACATTCTACCAAACTATATAATCAAATCTATAGTTTGATGGAATGTGACAAAAGTAATTCCTTACTTACTCTTATGTACTGAGAAAAAAAAAAGTTGAAAAATACTTCCAGAACTTGGATGAAATGCACAAGAAACTGAAAATTATTTGCCCATTACTTGTTCATTAGCATGGCCCATTATTTTTCCACAAAAATCTTCAGTCACATGCATTGTACTAAACAACCACAAAATAAAATTAATGAAAGCCTGAAATTTCACAGCACCCTTTCAGTTTTTTTTTTTTTTTTTTTTTCAACTGATGCCCAATTTTTAAAATAGTTTTTAAGAACTAAGCAGTATGTAAATGAAGAGTCTAAAAATATCAAAGAATTTATTGACTCCAAAGATCAGAATTCTCTATAAAACAGGTAACTAAACATTAAAGCCCCGTAAGAAAAAGTGCATAAAAGCAAATGAAACATGGTTTCATTAAAAAAACAGTTTTTGAAAATAAGACACGCAATTTTATATATTCACTTAAAAAGTATAAACTTCATACATAATAACTTAATATCTTCCTATTGGATAATTGAAATATAGTTCGTTTTGTCGCACAATGATAATTTTTTGCACATGAGATTAGGCTGAGACCGACTGTTTAATGTGGATTTTAAATCACTATATCCATCCATTCAGGCTCTAGATAAGACTCGAACCTATGAACTGTAGGTCTGAGTGCTAACTGTTTTGTTGCCAGCTCGGCATAAATGAAATAAGTAAAATTTTAAAAGTATTTTTAAGGAATTTATGAACACTTAAGATTTAGCAAGCAAATAATGTTTGCCAACTTTTGGATATTTAGTTATTGTATAAATAAATTCAATTATATTATAAGTATTAAATTTAATTTAATATGATCAATTATGAAAAAAAGTAAGTATTAATTAGCAATAAAAAT
The DNA here is from genome assembly GCA_026290005.1 of Latrodectus geometricus. NCBI lineage: Eukaryota > Metazoa > Arthropoda > Arachnida > Araneae > Theridiidae > Latrodectus > Latrodectus geometricus. Next base: position 33,268 of record JAPDSC010032124.1, on the reverse strand, counting down.
AAATTAGTTATGTGTACAAATAATTATGAAAATATTATAAAAATTTTTTTTATAAAAACATAAAAAACATGTGTATAACATTAACAAGGGTAAAAAGTCAAATATTTTTATTATAATCAATAGGCTTAAAACATTGATTTTTTTAAGCAATCTAAGACTAATAGTTTTGAAACTTACAGGTGATAATTTATTCAATTTATTTTCTAAGAACAAATAGAGAAATTTTAATCGCATTTTTGTCAAAGGTAATGTGTTTCCTAAAACAATGAATTTTTTGAGGAGAAGGAATTTATGCATTAATAGATTTTTTTTTTTTTTTTGCAATATATTTAATTGGTCACAAAATTAAAATTTTCAACAAAAATAAGAAACTTATGAAATTTTTGTTTCATCACATTGAAATATAAACAGAATATAATGAAGTTTTACATATTTCTTAACATAGTTGCAAACATGAAAATATTTTTTCTTTTGCAGGAAAACATCATGCAACATTTTCTTTGATAATAATACATAATATTTTTTTTACCATATTTATCCATATCAGGTAAATTGATTTCATCACAAAAGAGGACAAGCCATTTGCCCAATTGAATGGGAGAAAGAACAATTCCATTGGGTGTCCTTCGATATTCACAATAATGATCAAAAGTTTTTAACAGTAATTCTGGTGTTGTTGCACTAGAGAAATTCAAACCAACAACCTATAAATATATAACAGTTACACTTCATAGTAATATATAGATAATGAAAAGCTTAAAATTTAAAGATAGCAAATATTTAAACACTCCTGATTTTTGTTCACCAAGTGAGAATTCATACTAATAATTGTAGCCTCATAACATTATTTAATTAATAAACACTATCTTATATAATTAAAATGTAAAAATTAATAATAAATAAAATCATGAGAAAAATATGGAAAATTTCCAACATAATAGATAATAATAATAAAAAAAAAAAAGAATTATACAGGAACAAAAAGCAAAAACTTGCATGTAAAAAAAATCCATTTTAATAAGTAGGCAAATATTTTTGGAATTAAGACTGGTAAGATTGCTAGTAAGAATATTAGCCAGTTTATACATAAAATCAAAATTGTAGTTAGAAAATTTTCCATTTATAGAAGGTACATATTTTTTTGAAATCAGTGAAATATATTTTTGAAATATGAGCTCATTTTATTTAAAGTTTCACAAACATTAAACGATATATGCATATCTTTTGGATGTATATCAGATATTAGTCTATATTAATGATTAAAAATAAACAATATATTTATGAGTTTATTGCATTACTTGTTCTTCTACAATTGAAAACTAATTATAAAGTTTGATATTTTTGAAAATCTTTAAAACAATCTAAAATTTATAAAATTTGATATAAATTTTCTTTTAAGATATATTTAAAATATATATTGAATTATATCATTTCATATACACATATATGATTGACTTTATTAATCTAAATAAAAATCTACAACACAATAAAATTTTGGTAAAAATTTAAGCACTTTATAACCAACTGCATTTAAATCATTTTTAATAATAGATAAAATAATGGATATTCCCTATAATAAAAAATTTAAAAATTTCAAGAGTTAAAAATACAAGATATTATAGCATATTTAAACACCAAATATTTAGAATTATTAACAAATGATTCTCATAATTGCAGATATGGTATTGATAAACAAATAGTAATTTTTATATCAAACTTTGCCTCATTATTAATTTTTTTACAGATGACAATTTTTTTGCACATCTTTTTAATTCTATTTAAAGCAGCAATTAAAGTACAACTATTGCTTGTTGTGACTGATTTTGATTATGCTGTACTAACCTCCATATCTGGTAGAGATCTTAAAGCACTAAAAAGAGTCATGGTTTTTCCAGAGCCAGGAGGTCCACATAAAACTAGGGGTTTATGTTCTGCTAGCCAAGTGTACAGCAGAGATTCATGTCGCACAGTATCCAGTGTAGGAACAACTACATCAGGAGCTGCGACTTTGTGAGTTTCAACTTCAATTTGAGGAACTTTACTTTGCCATGGAGACCATTCACCGCTAACAGCAACCTAATATTAAAAGTTAAAACACTTTTGTCAGGATAATTTCAATTTAATTAAGAAAATTAATTCAAGTTGTTTTAAATGAAAAATATTTTAAATGATTATACTATATTAACTGATTATAAATTAAATATATTAAATATAATGAAAATAAAATTAATTATAAAACTTAACAAGTACAATAACATTTCATGGATGACCTTTTTTTCTGAAATGTATAAACATTACATAGTGATTACTGCATGTAATAACATATTTTATATTTTAAATTATTTATGTATTGAGCTATTGAGTATCTCCTAAAAAGTGACTTGTTTAAAAACCTTTAAAAATTACTTACTAAGAACATACAAACACGCTCTTAAGCACAATATATACTCTCCCCCTATATGAGTTGAGTAGCAATATTTATAATTAATACAAAAAGAGAATCTCATTGAATTTAAAAAAGTATTGTTTAAAGCAAACAAAAGGAAAACTAAATGAAACTTTGTCAAATAAGTATATTTGTATAGGCATAAGTATTGTAAATGAGGAAAAATGCTAAGTAAATTAAGTAAAATTAAGAGGGATTTTTTTTTCAAGTTTCACTCAGCTGAAAGAAATGAATTACACAAACAAAAGTTTTTATTCATAATATTCAGTAAGCTGTAAATTTAAAGAATGTTAATTTTAAAAAATTGTAATATTTACTAAAACCTACTTCAAAGTCTATAATTGGTGCTGTTGCACTAGGAGGCAGAGGAATTGTTGTTATACCCCGAATAAAATCTCCAAGATCTGACCTAATCTTCAATTTGCCATCTCCAGCAAATGACCACAGCAAAGCATATATTAAGCAACGAGGGATATAACGATCAAGTTGATCATGCTGTAAAAAGGAAAATGTAAAAGTCAAAGAAAAATAGTATGGAATTTTTAAGACATATATATTCTCAGGCACTGTAGAAGATCAAATAAATATAGCTCTCCAGCAAGCAATAACATTTGCATGAATAAAACATTTCATGTTATTGCATCTGCTTTCAATAAATAAAAAATACTTTGATTAATAAAAAAATGCTATCACCATAATAACTGAATTTAATAAGATGTTCAAACCACCACAGAATAAAAAGTTAGCATTTCTGTGTTAAAACATAAATTAGCAAAAACAAATTAACATAATTCTGTTGATCAAACAATTGTCTAAATGAATATTACATTTCATTGTTAAAAAAAGTAAAATAATGAAATTGACAATAATCAATTGTACTATCTTAGTGTTTTTCTACATAAAAAAGCTCAAACTTGCTATGATTCCCTATTCAAAAAAATTCCTTAATT
>JAPDSC010032124.1:19857-29862 GCA_026290005.1 Latrodectus geometricus | reverse complement strand
TAATATTAAGAATCTTTTGATAATCAATTGTTAAATAGTAATTTTAAATTTTTAGAGAGTTAACTGACGGTTATATTTATTAGTGTTTTGATTACCACACATTGAAATTGCATTTACATATAAATTTAGTGAACTTATTACAGTCTAAAGCAACACATATTTGACAAAAAATTTTCTGATATTCAATTGTTAAATATTAATTTCAATTTATTTAAAAAGTAGTTTGCAAATTATCAAAATATTTGTATAACTTGCAAGAAAAGTACCGTATTTTCCTGTATATAATCCACGGCGGCGTATAATGAAAAATATATACTGTTCATAATGTAGTCAAATGAAATAAAAAAATACATGATTCTCATTGATGTTTAAAAGAATGAAATTAATTATTTTCGAATAGCGCATTGTTGGTTATATTTTTCTTTTCATATTGCACTTTTGTTTATCTTAAATTAGTGCGTTTGTGGCCATTGTCTCACAAAGAATTCCACACAAACACCGTCGACATTTTGGTACAATGCCTTAATGAGGTTATTATTTCCATCTATCAATTCTAACCATTCTTGTGAAAATTTTGTTGTCATTCATGGTAAAAAAAAAAATAATAAATAAAATAAAAAATAAAAAAAATAAATAAATAAACAGATGAGTTCTAAATTTGCTAATGTAAATTCATTGTTAAAAATGGCGCGATAAGCAAATTTTAACAAATGTGCATAAGCACTGACAAATTCTACATCATAAGTATTGTTCATTACTAAAAATAAAATTCTTTGTTAGTAAAAGCCGATAAAATTAATTGGTAAATCCAAATCTAAACTTTTGTGTCATCATACATTTGTGGTCAATAAGGGCCAGTTTGAAGGAAAGCTGAAAAGAAGAGAGGAAATTTGTTTTCTCTTTTTTATTGTAGAGAGAAAAAAATAATAAGAAAATATATTCCACTAGCAAAAAATATAATAAACTTTAAAAAATGCAGTTATTTAATTAAATTTTTAACTAACTTAAATTAAGTAAATTTTTAACTAAATTAATAATTTAATTAAAACTTTAATAAAAAAGCAGAAATTTTAGGATTTAATTTGAAAAATAGGGACACTTCAGAGCGCTTTTTTAAAAAAAATTTAGGAATGTCAGAACAACTCTGATCTCTTAAATTTATTATTATTTTTTGTCGCCAAGCGGTGAGATGAAATAGGAATTTAAATTTACCTTGGTTGTTTCAAATAAGTACAATTAAAACGATACACTTGAAATAAAAAAGAAAATAGTATATTATATTATGATCACTAAATTTATTTAAAATAATTAAAAACCTTCTAAATCTGATTCATCAGATTCGGAAATAAATAAACTCATTAAATTTTCACTTAATACGTCATCTGAGTCACTTGATAATGAATCATTATTGGAATCACTTTCATCACCGAAACTGCATTTTTTAAATGGGTTTTTTATTGTAGTTTGAGACTTCGTTCCACGCTTTCAAGACCCAGTTGGAAACGTTTTCATATGTTGCCCATTTTAGTTTTCAACTTTTGGTAAATTTTTTTCTCTATTGGACATCTAGTGCTGCAATAGTTTTCTAACCTTCGATTTAAACGATCTATAAATTCCTACATCTAAAGGCTGTAATATTTTTGTGAGTCCTCCAGGAATAATAGCAATTTTCGCAAATGCAGACTTCAAGGCATGCTTAACATTTTCATTTAGATGAGTTTTCATAGAGTCCATAATTAAAAAAGCTTCCGGATGAAACAAGGAATTTTTTCATTTTCGCCAGATGATGTGTAACCATGAAATCATAATTCCTTCATTCATCCAGCCTTTTTCGTTTACTCTAATTTCAACACCTTTAAGGAAATTTTCTTTCGGAAGCATCTTTCTTTTAAATATCAGCATAGGTGGTAATTTCATACTATTTGCGGCACAGCATAAAACTACAGTGAATGAAGTTCTTTCATTTCCTGTAGTATTTATAGAAACACTGCTTGTTCCCTGGACATTGACAGTCCTGGTAGGTGGTATATCAAAGGACAAGGGCACTTCATCCATATTAAAAATCAAATTTGGAGTAAAATTGTTTTCTTTAATGACTTTTTTACAAAACGTAATGAAGTCAGATTTCTTTTTGCCAGTCTTCTGGTAGTTTTTGACCGACCGACGAGCGATTACGTACAGACAAGTTTTTCCTTTTCATAAATCTGTAGCACCACGTGGGTCCACCAGAGAAGTTTCCAATACCCATTTCTCGCGCAATAAATTGAGCTTTCATTCTTATATGTATCGTCGAGACTGCTTTCCCATTTGATCTCTCGCTTAATATCCACTTATACAATTCTTCCTCCATTTCAACCCAGTGGGGTTGTCCACAGCGATTAGCTCTTTCTTTTTCTTTTTTTTGTCACAGTTTTCAATATTCATCTTATTCTTTTTCTACAATCGAATATTTGACTCGTCGATGCTAAATAATCTTGCAGCTTCCCTATTTCCTACTTCAGCAGCTTTCTCTATAACTTTTAGTTTAAACTCTGCCATGTAACTTCCACATTTTTGCTTAAATATGATGTATTAATATTTTCAGGACAAAATTGCTCAGATACAGACAAAATGCATATAAAGGAATTCAAGTTCGTTCTAGAACGATTTCCGAACAATCGATTTCGTTCTGTTCCGGAATAAGAATTGTGAAGAATCGAATTTGTTTCATTCTAGAACGAACTTCCAATTACATTCAAGAACGAATTTATTCTTGAATGTAAATGGACAAAATTACAATCTATAAACTAAATCATTAAATCTTTCAGCGCTATCTGCTACCCACTTTACAGAACATAAACAGCATTTTCAAAATTTTTAATGCAAGTTTTTCTGTTGGAAAATATTTTTTATCAGATAATCCGCGGTGGCGTATAATACGCACCTCAAAATTCCAAATTTTTTTAACAGATAAGCCATGGATTATATACAGGAAAATACGATAATTTGCAACAACATAAATATTTTTTACTAGAAAAAAACGCATAAAAATACAGGCTTTTAAGATAATTATATATTATACGTTTTATTTAACAAATTAAATATTTTTTTACTATTCACCGTTAAATGCTTTTGTAATGATATAAGATCAGCAATAGAAAACCCATAAAAATAAAAATAAAGTAACAATTCCATACGATAAATTAAGAAGAGAAAATGGAATGTTGATATACATATCAATATTTTAAATGGATACTTTATACCAGTTCAGTAATAGGAATTGCTACTAAAACTGATTATTGCAATAATAAGTTAATTTACAATGTTGCTAACACAAGGATTGAATTTTATGTATTCATTTTTTTGAAAATTTGGTGAATAATACATTGCACATTCCCACAAATGGAATTCATGAGATTTGCTTGTAAATGCATTAAAACGGAAACCCTAAAAATACACATTTAAACATATTGCAATAGTTTAAAGATAATTCATTAATTTCAATATCTATAATTAAATAAAATGAACCTATTATTGTTAACTTATAATATTCAGATTACAATGAAATTGAAGAAAAGTATGTAAGAAAAAGAGCAAAGAAATCGATACTCCCTTCTCTCTCTCACACACACTTCAATTCTGGTAATTTTAATTGAATGTATATACATTAGTTCAATTTAATGAAAGTGAATCAACATTAAATCTGGGGATAATATTGAAGATTTAATTTTGAAATTTTTCTTAGCAAAAATACGAGATTTACAAAACTTACCAAAGGGTGAGCCACCCAATCTTGATTCTAAGGCTTGCGTCATGGTAAGATAGCATCTATCAGTCAGAGGAGTCTGGACCAGTTTTTCTTGGACACCAAGATATTCAAACCCATAATTAAATTTTGCATTCGCCATATGTATAGATAATTGTTGAAGTACATCAGATTGACGAGGGTCAAAATAAAAACGCATACGACTCAACCATTCAAAAGATTTGGGATTACAAACCTTTCTTTTGATGAGCAAACGAGTAACATCTCTTTTATGTACAAATTCTGTAATCTGAGAAAAAAGGCTGTCTCAATAAAATTTTTCACTAATGACCAGAATAAACATGTATTTCAAACTATAATATATCAAGTTATTCCTATACTAAAAAGAAAAATCTAATAAAAATGAAATGAAAGAGAATAGGAATGATAGTTAATTTCATAAAATTAAAATGAAATTTTAGAAACATTTTGTAAGTAACAGCATGCTAAATGAGAAAATCTTACTCTTTCAGCAGAATATTTAAGAAAAATTTAAAGGAATGAATGCTTTAAATAGAAATTGAAGACAAATCTATTTATTACTAGACTATAAATAGAAGTAAGTAATTTATTAAAATATATGTATATATATATATACATAGATTATTTGACACATTTTATGATATCATAATTTCAAATATCTTGCTTGGGGAAATAAAGTAACAGAGTTAAGATTTTGAGAAATTATGGATTACTTTAAGCTTATATTAAGAGAAAAATATAACAAACATATTTTACTCAATTTAAAAATATTAATCAAATATTTTTTGACTGATAGTAAGTTAGGCATTATACAGCAACAATAGACTTATTTTTAATAATTAATTTTTCTAATTAAACATAATTACTGTACCATTACTTAATTAATGTAATACTTATTAAAATAATAACTATAATTTTAACTTATAATAAGATTAAAAATTTTCAATTTATATTAATAAATACCTAAGTAACTTTTTGTAAAAAAATTATTTGTTTCTATTTTGAATATTGCAAATAACTATACATTAACTTTTATAATTCAAAACAAAATTCTCAACAAGAAAAAGATACAGTACACAACAAAATTCTTGAATTTTACAATTTTCAAAAATGAATATTTGCCTTTCTTCTTATGTGTTAATGGAAATCCACAAATGAAACAGTAACTTAAAAGTAGTTCACATCAGAAAATTAAAATTAAATATCATTCAACAATGAATACCTACTGAGCAGTTTATGTCTTTAGTTTGCAGAGGATCTAAAAATACTAAGCATTCCCATGGTCTAAGATACCTTAAATTGTGTGGTATTGATCAACTGACCATGTTTTGAAATTTTGAGAAGTTTGATGATGAGATTTACATCTGGAGTTTCATTATAACATGTAAATGTTTATATAATTAAATTTTAATTGAAGAACTAAAATTTTAAATTTAAAGCAAGGAAAAAGTACAAAAAATTATAGCAAGAAAAACAGCATACAGAATTTTACCTAAAAACGAAATTTGGAGTTCACTCTTAAAAAACATCACATCATTAAATTAATGAATTGTAATTAAATAAAGGCATATTTTAACAATGTATTTAGCATAAATCAAAGCAATTAAAATTGAACATTAAATCTACATCCTATGCATTCAGTCTCACAGGTGAGCAGACAGTTTTTATGATTCAAATCAAACAATGAAACTCACTAAATGTTCTAATTTTTTACGCCTTAAAGGAGGCTGTTCTTGAAGGACAGAATCTGCTAAAACAGTAAGTGTCGATTCAACAGCAATCAATACATCTTCTAAGGGTTTTAAGTTATTATTTCCAGCATTGGATATGACATGTAAAGCATTTTCAACATCTTCAGACCATGATATTTGAGCAGCTAACACAACTATTTGAGACTGAAAAGAGAAAAAGATAAGTAAAGATTATATTTTAGAAATGAAAGAACAAAGACATTAAAGTATTATATTTTAAATATAACAATGTGCAAATGTATTTATTTTCAGAACAGTTTATATAATTTTTAATAAAGAAACAAATTCCTAATTAAACTTTTCTTTGTAAAGGAATTATCTTGTTTATAGTCTTAATTTTAAGTAATGTAAACGAAATTAATATATTACTTGATAATTATCCACCCATTTCATGTACTCTTTCTGGTCAATATTTCCTCCTTTGAAAGGACCGATGTTAGAAACAGCAGATGCCAAAAGAGTTGCCAGAGTCAATCTCATTTCTTTCTCAACTAGAGTCAGCCATTCATTAATTTTAGGATGTTCTTTTATGGATACACGATTTGTAAATATAACCTATAATATATATATATTAAAAAACATTTATACTTTCAAAAATATTTTGGTAACAAAAGTATTTAATTGAAATTTTATTGATTTATAAAATTTGTAAAAATAATTTGGATTCTGAATTAACATATCAATCGCCTAAAATAGCCATTTAAATTATTAGTTTTGTAATATTTTTTGTGCTTTAAAATATAATATTTTTTTTCAGAGAGAAATGAGACTTGTTTCTTTTTTATATAATTCTTCTAACACTATCAATTAAAAAAGATAAATAATAAGAACAGAAATTTATGATTACAATTTTAAATAACTAAGAAAAATTTTAAACCAGTTTCATTTGCATTGAATAAGAAGATAAAATATTCCATTATAAAATTAAAGAAATTTCAAAGTATCAGACAAACAATAAATTCATGAATGAAAACAAACTATGCACTTTGCAGAATATACTATGCACATAAGAACAAAACATAAAAAAAAATTCATTCATTTAGTTAATATATTAAAAGAATTAAGAATTATATATATACAGACCTGCTAAACTCCAGGAAAAAAATAGATTTCTCACTGAAATTTCCAACATATACATTGTGGGATAAAAAATGCATGAAAATTTTGTTGAACACAAGTTTTTCATTTTTGATTTAACTACAAGCTAAGTTTTATATCTTGATTTGGACCATATCAGTAGTCATAATGAAATTTTGTAATCAAGCTGAATATTTTTTAATATTCAGAAATGATCTGAGTTATGGCTGGTTTTTATAATTATATTTGACAAGCAAGAATATTTTTATAGTCTATTTGAAAGGAATAAGTTAACAATCTTAGACCACTCACCACATATTCTTGATTCAAATTGATATTTTTTGCTTCAATTTCTAATGGTACAGCATAAAATTTATTTTGAAAAATGTCTAGTTGCCGAATTAACTATCAGTTTGTTAAAATATAACAAAAGTAATGAAAAATCTGTTAAAAAAGTTTGTTCGACAATGAAACACTTTTTATAGTTAAATTTGTAATATTAGAATAGTATTTGTTTTGTATGGAAATTTGTGCACTTTACAGAGACAAATAGTAGTGTAGCATTTCATTACATTAAAAAAAAAAAAAAAAAAAAAAAAAAAAAATTCAATTAAAGAATTCTTAAGGAATTCAAATGGTTACAGTGAGCCAGATTTTTGATTGTCAATTTAATGATATTGTACATATAAAAAAATACAGGAGTAAGATTTGATCACATTCAGTACCTCAAAATAAAAATAATTACTTAAAAAATTTATATGAACATTTTGAAAGAATTTGACTGAATTTCAAATTTGGCTTTCCATTTCATTCCAAATATTTTACAGTTCAATATGTATATGGCTTCATTAAAACAATAAGAAAAAAAAAAAAAGAAATTTAAAATGAAAATTTTCCCCCTTTCAAATGACATTTAAACTCTGAACACATTTATCTGCACATTTAATATTCCTTATAAAAATGTTGAGCATTAGTAAAACAATTTTTTTCAGTTATTTGATGTCTTCTTCACAGTTTTATTGCTTTGCTACAACATTCTATTTTTTTTTTATCATTATAAACACATTATTAACACTGAAAGAAATGTAGTTACTTATACAATATAAGAACTAAATTTATAAAATTTAAATTGGAAACATTCAACCTAGAATAAGCAACTTCTAAAGATATCAGATGACATTTTTTTCAATATAATAGTACTATTACGAAAGTATAGTGGGTAAAGTATGTAATTTTCTTAGTTATTTCTACAAGTAGAGATTCAAAATAGGCCCAAATTTTAATAAGTGAACATTAACTTCCTGCTTGTGACATTTCTTCTCTGATCGCACTGCAATCTTTGTTCACTTGCAGCTTCATATATTTTTCCTATATTTTTCATTATTATATTCAGGAAACATTTTTTTTAACAATTATAGGAATTTTATGCTCTATTATAAAGGCAGTAAACAAATAACTTGAAAAGGAATACACGTTATTTTAATCCTTTTTTTTATTGAATCTGTATTTAGTGATTTTTCAGGTTGATAAGTTTTATAATATCACATTTACTTTCATGCAAATTTGAAAAATCTTGGTTAAACAATGAATAAAATGCAAGGGTATTATATTTTCTGAAGCTAATAATACAAAGGAACTCTTAGAGTTCCTTTTTAGAGAAATTTATTAATTATTGTTCGATATCTTTTTCTCAACATAACAAAATACCAAATAGTATAGATTAAATCATTGATAAAAACAAAAATACAATTAAGAAAAATCACGTAAAAATTCAAAATATAATGATGATCTGATTTTTTCCAATAAATTACTTAAAATTCATTGACAATATCATGCACTCAAATCACAAGATTGTGATAAGATAAGCTGTCTTTTTTCTTTCGATTTCAAAGTTTTTTGTGGCTAATCAGAAAAGAACCATACAACCACATTTTTTAGATGCGATAAAAATGCATTTTGGGCATATTTTTATGGAAATTTTTGGGCCAATAATTTTTTTAATACTATTATAAGCATTCGTGAGATTCCTTTAAATTACTTGGAAAAAAAGAATTGACAGAAAACATATGAGGATTTAATGAGTAAAGCCATAGACAAATTAGAAACCATGAGAAAGTTGGCAGCATTGAATTCATTATTAAAATTTTAAATGATATATTATTGGCTACAAAAATAATTATTGATTATTATGAGTTTAATGTTTCTTCTATAACAGGAATATACAGGTAATTAATCACTTTTATTAATATTAAAAATTTAATTTTAAATATTAATAAAAGTTAATTATCTGGATATTGCAATTTTAATGGAAAAAATTATTAAAAATTTTAGAGCACAACATATTTGATTTACACAAACTTTGAAATATGTTTGGTCACAAGTAAGCAGGCAAACACCAATTTTGTGCTTTTCTTATTTCTACTTACTTCTTCGCCTTCTTTAGATGCTATACCAGTGACAACAGTATCTTCTTCCTCTAGAATTATAGCAGCAACACCAGCAAACATTTTTTTAAAGTGTTTTTGCAATCTTGGAATATTTTTACTATTTCCAATAATTTCCAATAAATCTTCATCTCCAACAAAATAAAACCTGAAAAAAGTTACTTTTATGTCATTCAGATGTTCAAAATAAGAATAAGTAAATAAAAGAAATTAATTAATTATTGCACAGTAATTGCAGATTTAGAAAAAAAAATATTAACAGATTATAATTGATTTTACTTTACATTTTTTAAAATCTTGTATCAAAAAATAATTTAAAAAATAGTTTAAAAAATTTTCACGATTTATCTAATTTTTTTAATTTGAATACATTCTTATAAGTAGTCACAATTTACATTACAAAAATTGTTTTTAATAAGAATAATAAATTAAAACTATTGAAATAAGACAACCTAATAATTCATGCATAATTCTAGTTTAATTTAAATCTTTCTAATATTTTAACAAAATAAATTAAAATAGCAGAATATAATATATTAACAATTTTTTTTTTAAATATTTTCATTGACTTAAATTGATTCACTGACAACTTGTAATGCAAAAATCTTAAATACAAATCACACTATATCTTTTTTTAAAGAAATAATCTACTTTTTTAATAACCTTTTAATTTTTAAATAATGTAAATATGTATTAAATGGCACATAAATATGCATTTAACAGCCTTTCTATTAATTTACAGAATTGATCAATTGTCATATTTGAAGATTTTTTGTATTAAAAAAATCAAAAATGTTTAAATTTATTAAAAATTGCAGAGAATTAATTTAAAAGGATACATTTTAAGTTACGGTTGATTACTACTAACAATTCAGATACATATATATAAAGCTACTTTAAGAATTATTTTCTTAGAAATAATATATAATACTTAGTCCAAACAAGTCATTAGTAATTACATGAATTA
>JAPDSC010032124.1:0-19847 GCA_026290005.1 Latrodectus geometricus | reverse complement strand
TTTTTTTAATATCGTAACAACATGAAGCAAAATAATAAAATTCAAATGATAATATATTGAAAAATATGAAAAAATATGTTCCTTATTAACTTTTAAATAAAATACTGAGAAGTTGCAATAGTATATCATACAACGAAAATTAAAATCCAGACATTTTATACAATGGATACTATACAGTGGAAGTTTCTGGAATTTAAAACTTCTTAGTATTTTATAAAAATGCCATTTAATATTCAAGCTTCACAGTAGTTTTATTCATTGTAAAATCAGTTCTCAATAATAATAATAATTAAAAAATGAACTTAATTATTTGATTTACTGTAAAAAAGTTAAATATATTTATTTTAGAAATGAAAATCATACCTTAGTAAAGTTTTGTAAAGTTCTTTTAACATATTCGTATGATGCATAATGACGAAGTCTAGAAGGTAATTCTTTCAATTGGTTAAATAATCCATCAAGATGTTGTCTTAGCTTTAAAAAGAAAATAGGCATTAAATACAATAATAATATAAAGCATCAAATCATAAACAAGTAAGAACATTATATTCCCATTTATTGCTTAAAAACATTAAATTATAAAAACATAAAAAAATAAAAAAACATAAAAAAAGAGGAGCCATTACTTTAATAGTTGAATTTCTTTATGAACTTTAAAATGTATTTTTAATTTTTAGGATAAAATTTATATTTGACATCTTATGAAGGTAACTTTACGAAACACATTAAATAAGTCACAATGAAGTTAAAATACTTATTTGCATGAACAATCATACCTAGAAAAATTCATGAACAATAAATAAAACTAAGTCAATAGAAATGAGTTGAATGTTTGAGTTACGTAAAAAGCACAAACTATTTATCTATAAAAAATATATTAATGATAGTAAAACTTTTAAAATCTATGGTTAAATTCTAAAATATAAATTATAGAGCAAAAATGTTTTTCTAGATATTTGATTGTTTAAAAAAATCATTATATAATAATAATGTGTGGATTTCATATTTTTTCTTAATAATCCAGAAATGTTACACCGGTAAGTATTTAAAGATTAAATCATACAATTAATGGTATAAATGGAAGCCCATGGAAATAGCATTTCTTAAAAAGTTTCTTTTTTTATTTAGAGAACAGGATTTATGCATTATTTAGTTATCTATAATAATAAAAGCAAGTGTAATGTGTCTGTCCGTCTGACCGAGCTCTCCAGCCAAATCTATCGCACGCAGGGACCTGGAATTTTTTACACGGAAGCACAAGGGGGCTGGCCACCAGACCTCGAAGCCCGATTTTCGATTTTTGAATTAGAAAAATTTAAAAAAAAATTATTTATAAAACTTCTTCTCCAGATCGCTGCTCGCCAATAGCTGATTCCGGGGTTATAGATAGATAATAAAAGCAAGTGTAATGTGTCTGTCTGTCTGTCCATTTGAAATTTGTTCGTTACCAATGTCAAATTATGGTAAAACTATACTTTAAGGTGGCCCCTTGGCAAACATGGCGATTTTTGTTTGGCTATCGTTTTTATTGGCGATTTTTGTTGCACAGACAATGAATTCCCCTGTTGCTATCGGAATATGATTGGGGTTTGCCCGGCTTGGCGATCAATCGCGATTACAACTTTGCGAGAATCAAAGAGGCACCATAAAGTATATTCCGAATTTGAATGTTGTTAGCTTGGTTGTTTAAAAATGCCGCCATTTCCCCTATTTTTACATGATTGTTATTAACTGGAAAAAAAGAAATAAAAGTTTCATTCATTTAATGTCGCTGAATTCGGATAACTATTCCCTTTTTGACTAAAAATTTAGTCAAAGGCAACCTCTATGATTATAATGATTTCTTTTACTGAAATTCGGAAAGTTTTCATCATTCGCACTTACAATATGAAATAACTTTAATTTGAATCGAAGTTTATCTATAACGTAGTAAGTTTCATTGAATATAAATTAATGTTTTGATTGCTATCAATATTAAATCCGACATCAATTTTGAAACATGGAATATTACTGTATTAGTCTGCAATAATATAAACATGTAAGAAGTACAACAGCGGTAAGTTATGATAGGAACCATTTTCCTATTAACTGAGAAACTAGCGCCCTCTATTCCAAACTTTACAGAAATTTCTAGACGTTTCCAGAAGTAAAAATTGTTACAGTTATTTAAAACTGTAAAGGCTGGTTTGAACATCCACGTGAGAAGGTGCTACGTGGATATGATACGCGAGTGAAGTGAGACAATTTGCAGAATTTCACATTCTAATTTTGATTTGATAAGCTGCGTTACTGTATAGTTTACTTAAAGCAAAAAATTCATCACATATTTTCATTTGAATATTTAATTCCCGTGGGAGAAGAAATGGATCCTAAAAAGCCTGAAGAGAAACCTGGTGAGAAAAAACCCGGACAGCCTGATGATAAAGGAGGAAAACCAGGAGAAAAGAAACCTGGGGAAGAAAAAACTCCACCTACAAAGTAGAGGATTAGCTTTTATGGAAGAATAAAAAAAAAAAATGAAGCCAAAATTATGAGTGAGTGATGAAATGTTATTATATATATTTTAGAGAATTTAGAGAATAACTTATAATAATCAAGATGAAATCTTAATTTTGCATTTTAAAATTTGGACTTTACTTACCCTTATAATTTTTTCCGTTTTTAATAATTTCGGTTAATTCCCAGTGAACAGTACGCTCCTTATACGGTACGCATATATACAACGGTAATCATATATACAATTATAATTAATTGTATATAATAATGTATAAAATTATATTATTTGTATAAAATAATATAATTTTATATTATATAATGATATTAATTGTATATTCTATAATTATATTAATTGTATAAAAATAGCGTACCGTACACTGGGATACAGCCAATAATTTCTTTTTATCCCTTTTAAGTTATAAGTATGATGCTTTTTGTTTTTCGTGTTTGGAATTTTATATTGTTAAACTGGCTGATTGTGTATGTGTGTATTATAAAATTAATTCCATATTCTTTTGTTGGTTAAATTGCACTTTAGTTCCCCTACTTCACCAACTCGCGAATTTGATGCGCTTTTTCACTCATGCTCATTAATTATCCTTTTGTTTTAGTCTTTTCATTGGTCGCTAATTAAGTTTCACTTTGAAATAGCCGTAGAATTTTCGCCATGGCATCGGCGGTTTTGAAAAGGCGCCAAGTAGGGGACCTAAAGCGCATTTTCACCTATTAAGGACTTTTTCTACAACGGATCTAGATATTCATTTGCATTATGTCGAAAAATTGTCATCAGTGTTTTGAATCTTAGGTTAAAATGTGCTTTAGGTCCTTGGCATGAATAATTTTAGTTGGTTATAAATTTTGTCATTCTTGGTAATCCTACTTTGATACACTAGATACGATAAACGTAACGATTTCTAGAATTCTTATTTTGCCATTTCGTTCTGCCTGGACGCTTTTTTTTCCCGTTTGTCACCAAAGGTATGGGACCTTTGGTGACAAATTGAATCCTGTCTCCTAGGATTGTACCATTAATTTAATTCATTTAATGTTAATTGAAAATTTTATTTTGTAAAAATATTTTTTTTTATTTAAAATGTTTGGAAAAAACAGAAAGTTAATGATGGAAAAAGCAGAAATTTTGTGATTTTTTGTTACGCATAGTAATGCCATTTGGCGACTTTATAACTTGCACCGGTGAAATGAAGAAGTACCCATTTTCATACTATATTATTGACTCAATACATTCTTCAGGAAATTCTAATTATTATTCATTTTAGCACAAACGATCTATAATAATAAAAGCACGTGTAATGTGTCTGTCTGCCTGTCTGTCCATTTGTCTGACCGAGCTCTCCAGCCAAATCTGTCGCACGCAGGGACCTGGAATTTTTTACACGGAAGCACAAAGGGGCTGGCCACCAGACTTCGAAGCCCGATTTTCGATTTTTGAATTAGAAAAATTTTAAAAAAATTATTTATAAAACTTCTTCTCGAGATCGCTGCTCGCCGATAGCTGATTCCGGGTTTGTACCAGCTCCTTTTGAGAAACAATTCTGGCGACCATCTTTTGGAAAATTTTCCGTTTAAAATATTTAGGATATATTGTTCCTTTTTATCGTCGGGGAATGTTGTGTGTGTGGGGGGGGGGGAAGAGAGAGAGACAGTCTACATGTCCTACACTACTATTCCTGCGCTATTCACTTATCTGCATTTTCTAAATGCACGGGCAACGCTGGGTGGGTACAGCTAGTAACTTTTTATAAATTTACTTTGTCAAAATATTCTACATAAATGGCAAAATGTTTTCACAAGAAAAATAAGGTTTATAGTACAAGAAAAAAAAAAAATAAATAAATAAAATAAAAATAAAAAATAAATTAATATTTCAGAAATTTTAAATGTGATTTAATTCTGAAAATGCTTTTAAGTAAAACATCTTTCTATATTTAACAAAAAGTTGCTTACTTTTCTTGGTTGCACTGATAACCAAGGTTGTTCTTTCATTTGATCGATTTGATCCCAAATCTTAGCAAGTTCTGACCACACTCCTTTCAGATCTTGCAATTCTTCCAAGGCAACTTGCAGTCTTTCATCTGTTGTACTCATTACACCTAAATATAAGATACAAATAATTTATTTTAAGTACAATAATTTACAAATACAAACAAAATAATATGCAGATTAAATAAATGGAACCAGTTTGATTTATGTTACAAAGAATACTATTATCATTCCTTGCTCTAGAGCAAATATAAAAAATTGTTAGCTTTTGCAACTATTTTAATTCCTGGTGCTTTATGACAGATAAAATATTATGATATAGCTTGGAAATAAGGTAGTAAATTCAGTTATCAATTGCAAATATTTCAATAAATTACAATAAAAATGAAAACATTTAAATATTAATATTCAAAATATTACATTATAATTAAATTCAAGCTTTTAATTTTCATGTTTAGATTGATTTGGCAGTCTAAAATTACAAGTATTTTATTACTGGAAATAAAATCTGATTAAAATATATAAAGATTGAAAGAAATACATTTAATGCATCTTTCTACATAAAGATACATTTTAATAATGTAGTACATGTTTGATAGGTGAAACAGCCTTGGCCCCTAACTAGGTTACAGTGCTAGAGAAGTAAATATTTGAAATTTGCAATTTTGCAAATGAAGAATATTATAGCAAAGATTATTTGTTCTAAATATTTCTTACATCAGTTCAATATATTTGTGTAATAAATGTTAAATATAATTTTTTTCATTACACACTAAAAAAACTATTTTTGTAATAAGCATATAAATGAAAATTTAATTTGAAGCTCTACCTGGTTCTTGAAGTTCTAATGCTTCCTTTGCCCTCATTACATTGTCCCTATCTTCTTTCAAACGGCCAAACTTTGATTCAAATATTGACAGATGTCCCATAGCTTCTTGTGGCTTGAGTGAACCCTAAAAATATTGAATGTTTTAAAATTTCAAAATAAGAAACCATATTTGAAAGCAAGGAAAAATTGTTTAATAAAGCCTTTACATATGGTTTTTGCACAAATATAAGTCTGAAAAAGTATAGTTTACATCTTAAAAATTTGCTTCACTGTAAACAGTTAATAGTAAACAAAGTTATTTTATGTTAAAAATTTGAGAGCATGATTAACTTTTTTTTGTTTTGTAATGTCTTTCAACTATTACATCTTTTGTTATCTGGATCTATTACATCTTTTGTTAATCTAATGCCCTCCCTGAAATAATGAGACAAGGAAATATTTCCATATTTAAAAATTTGTTACATCAAGGTTTTGAATATCAACTTACATTGGGCTATGTACTATTACACATGTTATTTAATTGTGTATTAAGTAAAATACACAACTTTAACTTTGTTACAATATATTATTTGATAATTGTTATAGTAGAGAACAATATAGCAATATTATGACAGTAAAAAGCTTATTCCAAGTTTTGAGTGTTTACGTATATAAAATAAGTTTAAGATTATTAAATAAAATTATTTTTTAATTCAATTATGAATGAGCACTGGATATAATAATACATGCATAAATTGAAAGAAACATCAAATGATTATTACAACAATGAGATTAAATAAATTAATATTATCATTTATTATGTTTGATTTTGCATAATTGATTACTTGGCAAGTATATTATGATAGTAAATCTTTTCCAAATAAATAAAACAGTTTCAATACTTTGAGAATCATAGCTATTGTATTATAGTATCAAAGAATTAGAAATGAAAATTTTCATGTCATATTTTACTCCTGATTAGGAATTTTTATTTTTTCCAATTTCATGATTCTGCTAATCAATTTGTTCCTAATAAAGATACTAAAATACTTACTTCAACAGGTTTGGATTTTTCCCATTCATTAAGGACTTCATTAGTGCGAGCTTCTACAGCTTTGTCCTCAGCCACAATCTTCACTTGTAGACTTGCTACCTGTACTTGAATAGCACTATCTTTTCTACGGAGGATTTCATTGAAAGCTGACCATTCCCCTTCTACATTATCAACATGCAACCATGAGTTTGGGAATTGAAAACGTTGCCTTTCAAGTATTCTTTGACCTTCTTTATACAACTAAAAATCATAAAATAATATTAAATACCACATCAACAAAATGCAACTAATAACATATTTTAAAAAGTTTGGAGAAAAAATTCAAATTAGAATATTACTTTACAAAATTAACCTTGAATTATATAGAAAACTATTAAAACTAATGAAAAAATTTATGTATATATATATATATATGTACTTAGATATTATTACAAAAAAACACCGTAAATATTATATATATTTTCTTAGAATAAATCTTAAATTTATTCTTGTCATAATATTACAATTTCTGAATCTACAGTGGATTGCAAAATTTTAAACATTAACAAATAAAATAAAAAGTAAGAAAATCATGCATGCAACGATTGTCAAATGTTTCAATATTGCATCATATGCAAATTCTATTGAAATTTAATATTAGATTTATAGTTTTTATATAAAATGTCTTATCAACAAAAATGAAAAATAAATTTATTATATAGGTTTCATTTAGTTTTTTGATTTTATCAAAATAAGTATAACAATAAATAATAAAATAAATGTGTAACTAGCGTAATAACTATTGTTATGATTATTTTGTTGTGAAGTATGAGAAATGAGTGTTTCACTTTTATATATTAAGTTTTTTTTTTCCTCTTTAAAAGATCTGAAATTAAAAATTAAAATCGTTTCCATTTAAAATATATTCCAGATAAAATGAATTCTCTCTCTATATATATATATATACTTATAGAACCACCAATTTTAAAAGATCTGACTATTGCTAAAAATGATAGATTTTTTTTTAAACCAATATAGACGTTTTAAAATATTTCATTTTTATGGTACAATTTGCATTTATTTTTATTGTAATTTTCTTTAGATATAATAATAGAATGAAATTTTATTTATAATAAAATAGAAAAATAATTTAGTTTATATATATATATATATATATATATATATATATATATATATATATATATATATATATATAATTGTAATAAAAAACTTTAATTTGTGTATTGTGTATAAGGATATGTGAATGATTTTTTGAGATATGCAAGAAAAAAAAATTAAATAAAAATACAATGCAACTATTTGTTATCTGCCTCATGCATAGCTATTTTCAGATACAACAAATATTACCTCCACTTTTTTGTCCCAAATTTTCATTTTTTTCTTCAGAGATTGAACATATGTAATAAAAGTTACAGCATCTGAAGTAGAATCTGTCTCGATTGACTGTTGCTCCAAATCACTACGAGACTGAAAAGAGCAAAAATGTCTCATAAAAAGTTTTAAAAATTGAGACTTTATGATAAATGAATACATAAAAATACTTACTTTAGAAACAGTGGTGTGAAACGATGCCATTTCGTTACCTAAGAGAGAACCAAACTTTCCAAGCACATCTTTGTGCCATGAATCATATTTTAAAGAAACTTTAGATTGAACCTAAGAAAAGAAATATTATATTCACTCTGACATAAAATTGAAATTAAAGGTAATAACGTATTTCTGAGTATATATTAAGGATATCACCAGTTTAACCAAAAAAAAAAAAAAAAAATCAAACAATTTAAATTATTCAATTTTTTACTTATATATTCTACAAAAACATGTGCATTTTCTTTTATAATAGTAAATAACAACTGAATGCTTGATTTTTCCTCATCACAAGCCATCATTCATACAAAATGTAAATTTTTTTAAAAAATTATGGTAAATATATTCTAATATTTTGTGTTATCACGGCAGCTTAATATTAAAGATTTTTCTAGCTAAAACTCTACTTACTTAATGGATAATACAGATATAATTCTCTCAAAAACATTTAAACAAATAAATTTAAACTTGAATTTGATACTTTAAATTTTAATCACTATCAATTTTTAAATACTTCTCAGTATTCAAAATTCCTTTTTTCTGAATTTGACAAATTTTAACATTTTATTGAATTTGGAAAAAGGAATGTGGAATAATTATGTATTAATACAACATATACAATTTAATTTTACTTATCTACATCAAGTTATTATTTTTAAATGGCTCTACTTTTTAAAAATGATTATATTAAAAATATGTAAATATTTATAAAATTTTTGAATTGTGGAAATATAAGAATGTAATGCATATATATGTTATCTCACCTTAGCATATTCTATAATGATAGGTCCAATTTCTTTTCTCACATCAGTTGTGTCAAATGTAGTTCTTGATTTTCTAATAAAAATAAATCATATAAGCATAAAAAATCAAATTATTAATTTTCCTAAATGAACACATAAAAATAAACTAAAACACATATTTTACTTTATTTCCACCAAAGTTGTCATCCAACGACTGATATTTTCCCCAAGTTTTGAATACAGAGCCTCAGGTTGCAGATCCCATAAGGCTTGGTAACGAAGCCATTCTTTGACATAAGAATCCATTTGCTGTATCTTATTTTCGATAGTTTGATAAGCCAATTCTAATGTTGCTGCACCATCAGGCATCTTTCGCAAAAGATTTCTGTAAGATTCTGAAACAGGTCGATCAAGTCCAACCTATATTTAAGAACATATAATTTAGAGGTAGAAAAATTACTTTAAAATTTACATTCTTCAAAATGAAATTTGTCAATTGATAATGTAAATTAATTCCCATTTAATTTTTTATTATTTAATTAACCCCTTTTTATTTACATTGATAATAAATTTTTAATTTTTTTTTATCAGACAGTTACATTTATTTGACTATATTATTACTTTTAATTAATGAATATAATTAACATACATATATAATATTCATATAATGACATAGATGAAAAATAATTTTTATGATTTTTATATCATAAAAATTAAAGGGATAACATTTATATCAATAGTTGAATTTACCTGTAAAAAAGAAAATATTTTTTTTTTGGGAAAAAAAAAAAAAAAATTAACATTAAAAAGGAAAAAACATACATGACTTGCACACTCATGTAGTTTATAAATAGTTAAAAATATAAATACTTAAATATATTTTATTATCTTAACTTTATTCTAGTTTCACAAAATACAATGAAGGAAAACACAGTTTTAAGGAAAGAATTTTATTATATGTTATTATAGAAATTTAAGCAATGATTATGAAACAAGGTTACAACATACTTGATACCGTGAACTTTGAATTCTAGTTTGGAGAAGAACAACATTTTCCCAAGCAAATAGTTGTTGCATGATATTAAAACGAGCTTCTTCAACACTTGGATTAACATATATCACTTGATTTGTAATCCTTATTTCATGTATAAGAGTCTGTATTTGAGGATCACCACCTAATTTATGAGCAGTTATTACATCTGTATCTGTAGTGAAATCAGATTCTTGTTGATTTTTGCCTTCTAATGCTTTTGTCCAGGCTTTAACACCAGCTTCAAGCCTCAAAGCAAGTTTTGTTTCCACCTAGTATATTGAATAAATAAATGATGGTTAAAAAAGTAATCCCTTTTTAAATAATAAAAAAAATGCAAATGTATTACATAATTTTATGATAGTAGTACTGTACAAGTAACTAGTAGAATTACACATATATATCAAATCTTAAAAATTATAAGACCACAATGAAAAATAAGAAAATTTCAGGATGAGGATTACTTAAGTTCAATTGAAGTACCATAATTTCTGGAAGAAAAAGCATATTAGCATAAGTATCTCATTTGAAGAACTTGATTTAAGAAAAATTAAAATCACATAGAAATGCTACATGGAATCATATTGTAGTGGCATCAATAGTCGTAAAATCTTGATCCATGTTTTGTAATATATGACACATCAATTATAAAAAAGAAATAAATTGAATAGGAAAAAAAAGGGAATTAATAAAAGCATAAGTGTTTAAAAATGCACTTATACTATTTGATTAAAAGAAACCTGTACAGTATAAAATATTATATCACAACAAAAATGTTCTGAATTAAAAAAAAAAAAAAAAAAAATGAAAGTTAAAATTTTATTTTTTGCTGACAAAAGTAATTACAGCAAATAGTACATTATGAAATCAAATTTTTTTAAAACTTTATTAAATTTTAAAAAGTTTTAGAAAATTTTGATCTAAATTAGAATTTAAATAATCCCAGTTTTCACAGTTATAAATATCCATATAATATAGTTGTGCAACTTTTTCATCCAAAGATACTATTTTATATTCTTGGAATTCTTATATTATTGAAGTTTTCATTGATTTCAACAAACTTCCTACAAATTTTGTATATTTTTTAAGCACATTAA
The DNA here is from genome assembly GCA_026290005.1 of Latrodectus geometricus. Taxonomy (NCBI): domain Eukaryota; kingdom Metazoa; phylum Arthropoda; class Arachnida; order Araneae; family Theridiidae; genus Latrodectus; species Latrodectus geometricus. The sequence continues at coordinate 9,031 of JAPDSC010032124.1, read as the reverse complement.
TGCCTCTTTGCCAAAAGTATAACTTTTTAAGATTATAAAGCAGAGGCATTAATTCAAGAAATTATGTAGGTAATTCAAGAGATGGAAAATTAAAACCTGTTGGTAAAATTTGTTAGAATTTGATATTACTTAGTAAACAGATTATCCATTTCTAAAAATTGGAAGATCAAACATAAATTTAAATATATTTATAATTTAAATTTAAAAATAGCTTTTAAAAGAAAATATTCCAAATTTCAATATTTAAAGAGTATATATTAATAATATTATGTACAATATTAAAATAATTTCAATGTTAAAACAAAATTTTTAAGTTTATGAGCCCTTTTATAAAGCAATGTGTTAAAACTTAAAAAAAAATGAAACAATGTTTTAAAACTTAAAAGGATTAGCACATTATATATAGCTTTACAGTTTTATTTTTTTATTTTATTTCAGAGAAACAAAAATATGGTAAAAAAGAATATACTTTTTAATTAATAAAATATAATAAAACCTTAAAAATAAAAATACTGAAGTTTAAAACCATGAATTTTTCACTTAAAATTAAGAATGGAAATTTTGGTATTTTTATTATTACTAATTCAACATCAATGCAAACATGCTTAGAAAAATTAAGAGATTATTGTGGAAGCTAAGGATTTGTAAAAAAAAAAAAAAAAAAAATAAGAAATTATTTTTCCAATACTGTCCTTTTTTGAAATCATTTATTGAATCCAGATATTTAAAAGGAACATGGATGTATCATTATAACTGAATTCTTATTTCAAATGTTTGAGCTTATTTCAAGATTAATAAATTTCAAAAAGTAATAATAATAAAACAATAATTTAAAGAGAAGAAGCTTCAAAAAATGAAAGTTTTAGGTTTCATTTTATGAATTTCTATTAAAATTCAAGATGGAAATTAAAAAAAATTTGATTACTAATCTCACAAACTGTCATCTTCAAAATAATATAGTTTTAGAGTTCCACAAGTTTTATCATAAAAGTCCCAAATAATATTCACAGCAAAATCAAAATATGATAAAATGATGTCTAAAAATATTACTGAAACAGAGAAATCTTTAAAATAAAATTTATTTCGAAAATATTTCCAGTTTAATGTTAATTTATTTATGCCCTAAATATTTAAAAACTTAAAAGATTGTTTTTAAATATTTTTACAGATACATAAATTGAAACCTATTCACAGTTTTGATATTGTAAAAGTCATATATTCATAAAAAAATTGATATTTAATTATACTGTTCAATTAATTACAATGACAATGGATACAAAATTTAATTTTGAAAATATGCTTAAATAAAGGAAATAAAGCTAATCTTGTTTGCAGAAACATTAATTAAGACTGAAAAAGAGGAATTAAAATTCTTACCTCTTCATCAAGCTTGCTCACCCACATATTTAAATTAGAATATTGATGCAGGCTCAAGTCATCAACAGCTTTTTGAATTTTGTTAAGAATGTCTATAAAAACACTAGCACTATAAGCACAAGTCTCAAGAGAGCGAACATCAATATCAATTTGTTCCTCCACTGATAAAAGGTCTTCAACCTAGAATATACATAATTGCCATAACAAAATAATAAATATATATAATCAATAAGATATAACTTACTAACAACAAAATTAGTGTCTGAAAAATACTGAAAGAAAATCAATTTTGTAATCAACTTTTGCAATGACTATTGAAATTAAAAACTTCAATACTCATCATATTTCAAATGTACAGAATGTATATTAGAGATTTAATATAAATCCCTATAATACATAAAAAAAATTTAGGAGTATATCCCCAGATTTGATTTCAAAGAATAAAACAAGCCATTTTTAACACAAATTCGTCTATTATAATAATGATATACAATTTATCTATCCTGTATGATTTCCAGTAACAGGAAAATATGCTTTTTTTATCTATAGTTTATAATACTCAGCATTATTAAAGTTATAACTGAATAAAAAAAACTTATTATTAAATTTTTATTTTATAATTTTTATTTATTAAATTGTATAAAAATAATTAAATACAAATAAGTTTGGAATTTCATGAAAATATTTATAAAATACAAATATTAATAGAAAAGACAATTTTATCCCACCTTTTCTTGATAATTAAAAACATTTTCAGCAAGACGCTGCACATAAGGATCCAATTTGTAAGACTCCCAAACCAAACTAACACCCTATAAGAGAAAACAGCAAATAATTTTCAATAAATTATAAAATATAATAAAAAAAATGAATTTTTTTTTTTTTTTTTTTTTTTTTTTACTCACCTCCATTATTAAAGTCTGTGCATCTTTTTTTAGACCAGCAACTAGAAGTACAATTGAAGGTCGATCTTCAACCTAAATAAATTTTGAAGTAATAAACACACATGCAAAATATTCAATAGAAACATTTTATTTTATAAGCATTTCTTAATAAATATATTTAAACTGTAAATGATATAAACTAAAAACACTGATTTTTTTTAAGTAGAACAGTTCAATAAATCAAAAATAAAATAAGTTTATTTTCTTCAATAATTGCTCAATTTATGTCAGTTGAAGGTGATAGTTTATAGTAAATGTGAAAGAAATTGCAAACTTAAATATAATAAAAGTATCATTTTTTTATAAAATGAGAAATAGTGATGGTGTAGTATACAAATCTTACAATAATTTTTCTATTAGACACAAATTATTCATGTATTTGAAGAAAATGATTTAAGAATCAGCATAACAAATGACTGGAATAGAAAATGCCTTCTAAAAAACATTTGCATTGTTATTATCATCAAATGATTTTTCTCATCCATTCCCAAAGTGTCTTCTAAAAGTAATTTTAAATGAATTTTAACAAATGTACAAAAAATAAAATTGATGGCAAAGATAATTATTTTCCATTCAAAAAAATTATGATATACATCAGAAATAAGAAATTGATTTGTCATTTACAACACTAAAATAAATAGAATATTTTTATGAATACAAAAGTACCTATCAAACTGCATAAGGATAAAAAATAAGTTTGGCTTGTTTTTAAAGACATTGCTACTTTGCTAAAGTGTTTGTTTGCACACAACAGGTACAGAGAGGTTTACAATTTTAAATGGATTCCAAATCTTTACAAACATTCATGAGCAAGGATGGAATCGATCACAAGAACTGATGAATTGAAGGTCAGAGGACTAACTATTTGGGTGCCAGCTTGATGACAGAAAAAAAAGAACACATATACTAAGAATCATAATCAATTATTTGGCAAAGAAGCGAGAAATTTAATGAAATAATTTCCAACCTATTGAAAAATAAATTTACTAAACATAATAATAATAATGATATTTGTGAATTTTATTTTTCAATCGTTTTCACTTAATGAAGCAAAGAAACTCTAAATAATTTAAATATAGGTTTTAAAAATTTGTGAGACACTGATTACTGGTATATTTCGGCAAATTCACATGAAAAGATTCGCAATCAAAGTTCTATGGAGTGTTACAACTTGTTGACTTATTCCTTTTGCATTTAATGTAAACAATTGATTACTGAATCAAATAAAATTAAGCTAATGTTAAATCTTTTTGAATATTACCTTTGATTAAAATATAAAATTTTCATTAGCTATAATAATTTTACTTTGCCCAATGTCATAAGCTATAAACTTCAGCATTCACAATGTTTAGGATAATACTAGAAAATAATATTCATGTAAAGATATGATTATTTTTTAAAATATGTGTGCATTCTTCTATTGTAAGCTTTAATAATACTGCAAATTAAAAAGAATTTGATACAAATTGGAAAATATACATTTTAATATATTTAATCAATTTCTAGATTAATATAACCTGAATTAGGAACAATTTTATATTAATAATAATGATTAAATAAACTAACATTTTCTTAAATTTATAATAAAAATATAAACTGACCTTTTCACATGTTCTTTCATAGGAACGAATACTCTCAATTAAAGAAATTGCAAATGGATAAAGCTGATTTGCTTGGTGAGCTTTGTTGATGATAGCCAATGGTACACGGAAGCCTAACCATCGTAAATTTCGCACCTGAAAATATTTATGAACAATGCTTTAATTCTTTATTTATTGGATGATAAAGCATCCAACAAAAACTACAATGAATATTTCATATAATATCTATTAGATATAGAATTATTCAACTAAATTGATATTTTAAGTAGATGAAAAATTAGTATTATGCTACTAAAAAACAGTATAAATTACCACTTATATAATTTGTCCTAAATTATATATATTGCTTTTAATTTTTTGAACTTATAAATTAAGATCTAAATTTGTTAAGATCCTGTAAAACAATTAAAAAGAGAAACAATCAAGAAAAAAAATCGTACAAATTTTAAAAAATAGGATTTTAATTCATTTAAAGTAATTCCTTTTCCCCTACAATTTATGTTTAACATAACATTGTAAAATGATATTCTTGCAAGTACAGAGCTGGAAATGTTAAAGTATGACAATTTTGAAGATGGGATGCTTATGTTAGATAAACTTTTAAAATGCATTTAATAATCAGATTTCTGCAAATAAACTCAAGATTAATAAATTGAAGAGATTTCCTTTTATGACAAAAATAAGAATTACAAAAATTGCATTCCATATTTTAAACATTACCTCCTTGGCTAGAGTGATAATTTCAGGTAAGAAATTGATTCGCAACTTTAGAAGATTGCCTTTGCCTGTTCTGGATCTTATATTATCAATTGTAAATATTCGTCCTGAGACCCCCAACTGGCGTTGACTCACCTAAAAATCATATTATAAATATAGAACAAATATGAAACAAAGATATAATGATTTATATTTTAAACATTGAAACTAAATTTAAATTTTAAGATGGGATTATAGAATTATGATTAAAATTTATCAAATTATCAAATTCTTAAAATTAATTAAGTTTTTTATTGAAACAGTAATGATTATATGCTTTAATTAATAAAAACTTAATTGTAATTTAAATTTCATTTAAATATTTAAAAAATAGTTAACGGTAAGAAATATTTTAGTTATACATTCCTTTTTTTACATAAGATTATTTTTGTTTTGTTATCAAATTTTGAATGCAATGTTATTAAAGTAGTGTTAGAAAATTCAGATCAACTTACCGTTTTAGACCAATCATCAAAAATACTTTGTGTGTTGAGCTTCACTCGAAAACTGTCAGCATCTGCTTTTAACTTTTGTCCTTCAACATGATTTTCCCACCCTTTGCCCAACACATCTTCAACTCTTTTCATATAAACAGACAACTGTCTATCAATCTAAAAGGATCAAGATATTTTAAAATAATTTAATGTTCCATAATGCATAAAATGCATGAATCATGACTTAAATATAAAAAAATTTTTTATTACATAAATAGAAAATCATACATTTAATATAATAAGATTAAAATACCTGTTTAGCCCAAATGATAGAACCCGCAACTGGAGGAAGATCTCTGACTTTACTCATGCGACTAGCTTTGCTTTGAGGATACTGAACCTTGAATTTTTCATGAAGAGCCACAATATCATCCTTTACTCTTTGAATCAACTGTGTTTGATATTCTCTAATAGCACCTCTAATATGGGGTCTCACAAACAGAGCATTAAATCGAGAAAATATTCTGAACATTTCATTAGCATTTTTAGCAGTGCCCAGTTGATCACGTAATCTAGCAGTTATACGTGTTTCAACTCTATCTATCCGTTCTTCATACCTATAAAATCAACATTAACTTAATATTCTTTGAGAATGTTAGTAATATCTGGTTTGCTTATCACAACATTAAGCATATGCAGATTTCATATATTAATTTCTCACAAAATGAAACTACATACACACACACACACACACAAATCAAGGTTTTATATAATAATATACAACATGTAGTAATTTTAAACAAAGCTTTTTATTAAAATAAAATTTCTCTTTTTTTTTTAGCTCAGTCTAATTATACCTATACCATCAAATCTTAATCGAAATATTTATTTTTAAAAATTATTTATAATATATAAAGCATCATTCTAGTGTAATCATAGTTAAAAATAAAATTGTTTGAAGAAGGACATTTCAGAGAAAGGTAAACAGCTTATTTTTTTAGAATTTGCATATCGAAATAAAGACTTGTAAGAAATAACAATCTTGTTATAAACTATGCAGAAGATTTTTTAAGATCCTTTTTAAAATGAAGAGTTGCTTTCACTTTAATAAAGACTAAACTGCATTAAGCCTCACAAAATTCTATGACCAGACTAAGGATTATTATCTTTAGTATATAATATATAATAACCATCAATTGCATTTTGTCAAAAATTCATTCGTATTTGTCAATGTAGTAACTCTTTAGAAGGAATGGGAATGCTTTTTTTATGTGGGAGGAAAAATATTCCATATTATTTAAAATTTTTCATAAAATTTTGAGCTTGGAACTAGTAATCACATTTAGAAGCTTTAAATTGATAAAGAAAACTAATTTTCTTATTTCTTGTCATTGATTTTATTTAAAATCTGAATTTGTATGTTGTACATAATGATTTCATATGGTGACAAATGAAATACTAATATAGATAACACTTTTACTTAGATACCATGACAAAAATAAATTAGTATAAGTTAAAAATATTAGTTAAGTTAATTCATCAATTTATGTGTCATTCTACAATCCACTATGTCCACATTAGAGAAAAGAATTGAAGCCATGAACAGTTGAATTAATAGCCAGAGGAGTAGTTAATTATTTAACTGTCATACATGCATGAAGTATAAACATGCTTAGTTGGACATACACACACTAAAAATGTTAAGTTGACTAAATATTGATTTGAACTAATGCCTAAATTAATTCAATTTAGGCATTTGTTCCATTTAGGCATCATTAAATTATTGCTGGTAGAAAAATCTGATTTCCAGCAGAATTAATTAATTTTTTTACAACAGAGTCCAAATTTTCTACAAGTGAATCTAATTTTTGCCATAGAAAATAAAGGCAAAAATTTAAGAATTCTACATTATTGCTTTATAAATAAATTTTTAGATAAAAAAATTTGTTCTTTAGTCTTGTCCTTAGAAAAGTAAAAGAAATACATGAATAAGAAATATGATATAGCTCATTCAATAAGCTTATTATTCTTTATTTAATATAACTTTTATTCCATTCATATTTATCAAGTGCTGTTGGTTAAAGACAATCTGCAAATGTTTCCTAATTTTGATGAATACATGAAGAAAAATATTAACTAGCAAGTAGTAATCTTATTTAAAAGCACTTCAAATCACAATATCTTTTGCTCATTATTACTTAAAGAATGAAGATCCCAGGCATGTTAATATATGGATAATAGTATATAATAGATCTATTTGCATCGAAAATGTATAATTTAAGCATGCATGTAAAAAAAAGCTTCATTGACCTATTATCCAATGAAACTATAAAATTTAAATTTCATTCATCCTTATCAAGATTTCAGTTTTGGTTTCCCATAAAAAGTGAAAATCCTTAGCTTAGTGAGCCGAAGATGAAAATTCTGATTTGATTCTTCACAATTAATTTATGTGAAAAGGACTTTGCACTTGTCATAGATATCAAAACACGGAACCAATCTCAGCTTGAAATAAATGCAATTTTCTGTCTAGCAGTAACAACATTGGATCTAAATATCCATAATCTTATATTAAGTAAGCGGGAACATCTATCACAGTAGGAATGCATGATGCTAAAAGTCAGATAAACTTCAATCATTTTTTTAGTTGCTTTGTTTTTACAGTTTTGTTTATTTTATTGTGGTTTATTAATAAAGCTTTCATAAATTAATTACAATTAATAATTTCATTTTATTAACTAGGTACATTTTATGAGTTCGTAAATCACAAATTTTTTAAATAAATATTTTTAACACTTAAAAAATCCTATTAGTGGTCCATGGGATTTAAATTATGAATTTACTGATCTGTGAGGCCAGAGAGTTTGCCAACTGCTGACATAAATCAGAATTGAGGAATCCTCATTTGCGTAAGAGTCCAAATGTTTATCGGTAAACAGTGTATATATACACATATACCTTCCTTCAACAAAGAGAGAGAAATTATTTACAGCAAACTTTTTATGTAATAAATACCTTCTTAAAGATGCCTCCCATGCTTCAGTTCCCTCTTTGGATATCTCTAATCCATCTACTTCCTTTACATTTTCATATGCTAAATTTACTTCCTAAAAAGTTTTAAATAAATAAGTTTCAAATTAAAATATGAAAAAATAAATTATGATCTGCTTTTTATTATATAAGAACTTATAATTGAAAAATGTTTCATTTACTTATTCCCTATTACAAACATTTACACATTTCTTTTCATATATAATTACTTCAATAGCATTAACATCAGCAGCATCAAGAGAATCAGTTTTTGATTCTGAAGCATCTTCAACAATAGGGGTACCAGCTTGCTGAGGTGGCCTAGGAACAACTGATGGTCTTAAGACACGTACAATAACAGTTCGTAACTGTTCATGTTGTCGCCGGAACCTGCAAGTTTAAAAAATGCATCAGAGTCATTTTAAAAATATTCTATATTTAATTAAATTTAACTTTCAGATAATTTGCTAAAAATATTTCTTGATCAAAGTTTCTGATTTTTTCACTTAAAATATGTTCCATTATTTAAATATCTTATTTTATAAGACTTAAACTTATATCAATAAAAAGAAATAAATATGAAAGAAATTACTCTTGTAAGAAAAATAACAAGCATGAAGAATTTTTCAAATTTTTCTTACATCTTAATGACAAGATTAAGGAGAGATAAACCTAACAAAAATACTGATAAGGAATAAAATTAGTTTAAAAAAGATAAGGTATCTAAAATTAAAATTGTTCTCATAATTGTTTTCAAATGTATAAATGTTTTTAAGGATATACATAACTGAATTATTACTTTCGCATCTGTTCCATTCTTGCTTGCAATTTTTTGTGTTCTGGAGATACACGCCAAATCATTTTTAAATGCTCATCTCTCTTCTTTTTT
>JAPDSC010032114.1:0-14145 GCA_026290005.1 Latrodectus geometricus | reverse complement strand
CATCAATAAATGGATTAAGATGCATATTGCCCAATTTAAGTTCTTTCAAAGATTCTTTATTTATTAAAAGCTTACACTTAATCCTAAAGACATCAAATTAATAAGAGTATACTTTAGAAAGACAACACATACATACAGATGTAACTTGAAAAGAGCTGGTAGTTCCTCTATGATCCAAATCATGGCACAAGCAGGCTACAAAGAGTGAAAGCCCTTCTAAGGTGCTGAAAAGCATTATTTTAGATTTATTTATGGAATATAAATATTAAAAATATTTAAATTTTAAGCAAAAATTTTAATTAAATTTAATACAAACTTGAATGATAACTTAAATACAATACTTTATAAAAGATATTAAATTGTAAAATAAAATTTTTATAGAAATGTATAAAAATCCTAATGTATTCTTCAATGATTTTATCTATTATTTTTATTGCTGTTTAGCTAAAAATTTTTAGAATTAAATAAAACAGGTATCAATCACATTGCAACTCTAACATATTCTGTGAGATGTACAACTTCTTTGGAAGAATGTTATGGGTTGTTATGACATAGCTAACTGAGGGTAAAACAAAACTACTGCTTGCAACAAGTAGAGCACTTAATTCCTTCCCTTTCCAGGTAAAATCTTATGCTTTTGAGAATTAATTAGTTTATGTATATTATAACAAACATTTCAAATATTAATATTAAACTTGAAATTGACAATAAATTATTTAGAGCTAATAGATATTATTATGTACTTAAAATGTTTACTAAACTATAAGTTCTTTAATTTCAAAACAAAAATTAATCTTTATATAAATTTATCAGAGCTATTATACTATATGGCAGTGAATAATGAACATTAAAAAAATAACAGATGAGATTTATATTTGAAATAAAAAATACTCTAAAAAACTTTTATTTTACTAAGAGAAAATGAGAGTGGGAGAATATTGTTTAACCATAAAATTATAAACAGCCTAATTTTGTCCAAGTTAATATATCTTATCACATCCCATAGCTGGGGTATATTTTTAAGTGTGACAGCTTGGATCCTGCAAAAAAAAAGAAATCATTGCAATTGGTAGAGGGGACCAGAAAAAAAGAAAGGCCTTACTTTAGATGTTTAAATTGCATACATGCAGATAAAAAAAATAAAAAATTAACTATTGGTGAACTATAGCACTTGATCAGGTCCAATGGAGGAAGCATGTTGAAATGGCCTTGGGTTTTATGAGCTGTAGTAAAATCAAGTAAGAAGACTTCTTATGTTTATGTTTAAGCTTGACTATTTATGTTTAAACTTTGATCAAAGATGAAATATAGACAACTTAAGCAAGTTTGTATCAAAGCTTAAACATAGACTATTTATCTTTAAGATTTGATACAAACTTTAATCCTTTAAATACTATTATCAAGATAATAATGTTGCATTGATATAACTTTTACTATGGAAGACTGGATTTCCTAAATAAGAGTATCAAAAGTAACAAGCATCTTTATGTTCATTACTGCAATTACAGCAGTAGAATATCATTAATAATATGAGATCTGTTTTAAAATTTTCACTTATTATTATAAGTGAAAATTTTAAATCGTTTGTAAAAAAATGAAAAAAAACTTTTTTAAAGTTTTCTTTAAAAAAAAATAAAGAATTATTTACAAACAACATATATTTGTCTTTTCATCTTTTTTAAAAAGACAATACTTGTTCATTTTTTCAAAATAATGGATTACAAGTTTTACAAGTTGTATTACATGGATTAGCACTATTAATCCATGTAATTCAAGTTTTTTTATGCTTTTAGATTTTAGAATAAAATGCAAATACAAAAATTTTCACAGAAAAATATTAGTCAAACATTTCTTCAATGGCCTCTAATTGAAACAATTCATTTCATAACCTTATATTTTAAAATTTTATTTAAAAATATATTTAGACGTTAATAAAGCATAAAAATCTATTACTTTTTCAATAATAATCATACCTAAGAAAATTTCCCATCAGATTTAAATTTTTTAATAATAAGTAAGAAAAATGTGCAACAGAAAATCCATGCTTCCAGTTGTGATAAGGTGGAGTCCTATAGCCTTGTTTCACTGTAACTATAAATCTAGAAATAAAAAAAGTAGACAAAAAATATATTAAACATGTCTTTTACTTTTTGTAAATAATATACTACATCTAAAATTTCACATTTTTCAGCCAATAGATAATAGCAACTTATTTAAAATCGTATAAAAATTTACAGAAAAAAATAAATATAATGCATTTATAAATATAAGGGATTTTTAGGGGATTTGAAGATAATTTCATAACATCAAAATATACTTCAATATATTCAATTGTTATATACAAAATGTTTGGATTAGAAAAATTTTTCAGGAATCATTAGAATTGTCTTACCTAGTTAATGTAGTTTTTCGTAGCCTCCAAAATTTAGAAAATTCAAGATCTTCAAACATACCAAGTGTTGCCTATAAAATAATATAAGAACAGAAATAATAAAATTATATTTTGTATGGGGTATACTTCAAAAAGTAAAAAATTGCACAAAAAATAAACCATTAATGGTTAAATTTTAATATTTTTGAAAATGCTAATTCACAAAATTCAAAATAATTCCCATAAATAATTTATAGTTCTTAAATTTATATTTGACTTATCCAACCAGAGAAAGTTATTTTGTTTATTGAAATTATAATTAATTCTTGTCAATATTAATTTGCAATGATAGGAATCAAAGCAATATTAACTAAAGCAATTAAAGAAAAACAATACTAACATGAGCTGCTTCAGTATCTGTAAGAAGTCTAGGAATATAAGCAAAACTTTGAAATTCTGGAGTAATGTAATTGACATCTGACATTTCACTAGTCAATCGGAGAATTTCTTCTTCAGACACCTGCAATGAATAAATTATTTATATAAAAGAAATTATATTCAGATATGTGTAATATTTTATTTAAGATATTTTATTTATTTATCACTAAAATATTACAAAATATTAAACATAAAAACATAAATGTATAAGTAATTCACTTTTATTAACAATGTAATTAAAATTATGAAAATAGTAATTAAATTTATTTATAAAAAAATAGCCTATAATTTAATAACTTTTAAGTTGCTGCATAAATATTTCAAAGAATTTAAGTAAATAGTAATAAATTTTACAATAAAAATAAAATATATAGATTAACTAATCTATAAAACCATCTATACAAAAAAAAAATTTTCATGTAATAATTTACATGGAACCAAGATGATGAATAATTAATCCATATTTAAAAGAAAAAAGATAATTAACATGAATTAAGTATAAGGTTTATTTTTAATAGCTTCAGCTGATTTAAAATATAACTTCCTCTGTAAAAACTGGAAAACAAATACATTAATCTTCAGTAGTAAATATTCATTTATTAATTTGAGAAGTCTTTCAATTATAAATTATCTATTTACTTATCGCATATTAAGATTTTATGACAATGAGCAAAACAAATTAAATTTTAAACTCAACCCTGGTAAATGAACTATAATTAATGTTTTTCGATTTTTATTTAAAAAATTAAAATACATTTGATTGCAAAATTATACTGCATATTAAAGCATTATGGTGATGGAAGAATGATGTTAATTTAAAATTACTAATTGAAACGATTAAAAAACCATATAAATATACATAAAAATTTATAAAAATGCTATAGTAGAAATAGATGGCTAAGTTTTACAAATTCTGTAATTCATATTTAAGTTTTCACATAAAAAGGCTTAATTTAAAAAGTTATTTTAGAAAATTTAAGATAATATTAAAATTTATCTCACTACTAAAAATTTAAAACTAATAAAACATAAAATATTTCAAAAAATGCTATGGAAATAAATTTTTTACATCAACTAGACTCTAAAATAAACTTTTCACTTACTTTAGACTGCATTATTAAGCCATTTGATAATCTACTACGTGACTGAGCATCACTAACTTTTTTCCACATTAAAGACTGCAAATAACAATTCAAAATTTAAAATAAAAAATATGCAGATAAATATTAACATTAAATAAGCATATTTAGATTTTACAAGAAATACTCTAATAAACATTCTTTTTAACATTAAAAAGCCGCACAAAATTTGGTCTATGAAATTTTATTATAAAAATAGAGGAATAAAATGATGCAAACACAGTTTTTAACTGTGTAAATTGAAAGCCATCTTTTATGTGAATATAAAAGATGACTTTCAATTTTCACATGAAAATATTATGTTTAAGAGTTACAATTTGATTTTGAAAATTAATACTTATATATTTACATTAAAATATTACAATTTTGGTTAATTTCAGGCAGCAAAATTATAGAAATTTGCAAAATACATCATACCAAAAATTTAATGCATCATATTAAACTTATAATAATGTCTAATAATTATAAGAATTTCTCATTAAATTTTTCAAATAAAGAGTTAAAATCATTATAAAATTAGTCAGAACTATACGCATAGCTTTTGAAAATTGTGTGAAATAATGAAAATTAAAATTAGATAAAAAAAAAGAAATAAAAATTAAGCTCCATTACTAAATGAGGTATGACCAAATCAGACCATTAATTTATAAGAACAGGCACTTAAATGTCGTAAAAATTTTAAAGCTGAAATTCTTTTCACAGTATTTAAGGAAACAATATTTTAATGCCTATACAGTACTGAAACACAGGTGAGTCTTTTTAAAATTTAAAATTGCTCAGTTAAAAAAAATGAAAGTCATAACATAAAACCATTTTCAAATATTTGAAGTAGGCCAATTTTATATCTTAGCTAATAATATGAACAAAATTAAAATGAAATGAAAAGCATAATGCTGCCCTTCAGGTTATTTAAAAACAACACGATTCAAATTTTGATCAATATCAAGAAAATATAAATAATCCTGCAGTAAGATAAATTATTCATTAAATTTAACAAAATCTTTGTAAACCCATAATTTTATAGGAATTAAAAAATTCTACTTTTGATCTTGTTATGAGAAGGTTCACTTACTTTACAACATAACTATTTTTCAAATGCTTATTTATTTCAATTTTTATTAATTTGATTCATTATAGTTTTAAATGCATCATAGACATAGAAAATTAGATTAATTAATATTCTTTGCGAATATAAATTTATATAAATTCATCAATTATACAGATTCTTTGATAGAATAAAATAAAGTTCTTAAAATGCAGAACTAAAAAAATGTGACTATTTTACCATAAAAATTCGTCAACTTTAATACTAAATTTTTTTACTAAAGAAAATATTACTTACATGCATTATACAAATAGCACAATAAACTGAGAATGTATTTGCAATTTCTTCATCGAATTGAGTAAAATGATTACCATTAATTTTATTACACAACTCAGCAACACCGATAACACCTAATAATGAAAATAATGATTAGATTTTATGACTATTACAATTTTTTTATTACACGAAATCAAAAAATTGCATTTACTTACCATTATCATCTTTTATGGGGAAGCATAAAATGTTTCTGTGATTGAAATAAAATATTTGTAAGTTAATAATAAGTATTACAAAAATATAGACAAAATGCACAGGAAAATACTTTATTAAAAATCAATGAAAAATTAAAAGGATTTTTTATAATTCAAATGTATAGAAAAAAATTTGATAACAATAGTTCAGAAATTTAATTTTAAAATTATATAAGTACAAATGTAAAATAAACCCATTTTGAAATTTATGTTTTATTTTATTAATTTAAAACATTGGAAATATTATAAGAGAAACTAACTTACTTAATGATACATCAGACTGCAATATCAGAAAATGAAAATATCATCATTAAAATGCAAAATACAGATGAATCATTGAAATCAATAAATCATTTAATGTATCTATCAGAATCATATGAAATAAAAATTTCTAATATTGCAATATTTTTTTAAAGGAATCAAGCTGTCAATATAAATCATAAATGATCGATTTTTAAATATTTTAAAATTATATAAATAGTCTTAGTAATTAATTTATTGCTCACTTATTTATTTATTTATAATTTTAAAAATAAGCAAAAACTTATGTAATAAACAAACAAGCTTATCAAAAGTTTTTTTTTAAAAAAAATAACATTACTATCACTAAATATGCTTTTAGAAAAATGAACTTATTGAACAAAAATATTAATTAATTTTTGTGTTCAAATTATGATAATTCTAATTGCATTATACTTTTAAAAATTAATCAGTAAAGACAGATTATAATTCTCTATTAATATTAAGATAATTTACATTCTATTATAATCAAGCTTTACTCACACACAAATAATAATAAAAATAAATTTATTTTAATAATTATACAACAACAATAAATATTTGTACATGAGTACTCATAAAAATGAAATCTCTTTATTCAATAAAGGATAAAAGAAATATGTCAAATTTTTAAATAAAATGTACATTTCAAACTAAATAATTTCCAGAAGAAAAGCAATGGTGTTAACATATATAAAAGAAGCATTTACAAGTATACACATATATAACTATTATAGCATTTACAAATGTTAAACAATAAAAAGTTTTGTGGTTTGCAAAATGATTTGGAAGTATATAGAAATCAATTAATGATGATATTTTAACAAAGGTTCAAAGATATTGAAACAATTTTTCTAGATTAAGGTTGTAAAGCAAATGGATGAATTTGATAACCTCCCTAACTTGAATTATTTAGATTCTTATTTAATAAAACAAGATTTACTGAAACTTTTCATTTCATAAGATAAGGAAGATATAGTTTATTTTAATTGGTTTTGATATGTAAAATGTCTATTATTTGAAGTCTTTATTTCATTTAATATAATACCACTATTGTGATACTCATTATAATAAAAGTTATTTAAGGAGTAATTATAAAAACATTTGTGAATGTAAGTATGTCTTCAATACTTTGAATTTATAATTTTTTAAATTATTCTTCCATTTTATACATGCATTTAATTATATGCCATTTATCATGACATGGGTCAATATTTTGTCATCGTGGATGCTCACAGCACACACTAATTTAATTTACTGCAGTGTTTCTGTGTGCAGTTTTCAATTTCTTTAAGTTATTTTTCTCAAGTGCAGAAGTTACACAGATGAAACTTTTCTTTGAGAAATTATAGTGCTAACAGAAAATTTTTAAATCAATCTAATTTTTTCCTTATACATAAAATTAATCAAATTAAACTAATAAATTAAGTAATACATATTTAAGTAAATAAAAATTTCAATGTAACAGAAAAAAGTTATAATTACCTAGTTTTAAAACCTGTAGTGTCATCCATTTTACGGTAAAACAAAGGATGATCATATGCATCATTTATATTTAATATCTCACCTAGAATTTAAAAAATAATAATTAAGAGGGGCATTTGCAGAAAACTTGAACCCTGTTTTCTATTTATATTTTCTGAAAATGCTACTTCATTGAGAGAACATTGTTCTTTAAGAATAAACCCCACATAAATTTAAGAAAAAAAAACTTTATTTTATAATAGCATAAAATTTATTTAAGGAAATGGATATTTTTTTCTAAAAGCAAGTTTCAACAAACAAAATTAATATAAGAATTCTGATAGAAATATTTGAAATATTTTTGATGAATGATTTATAATAAATGGTCATTCAATAAATTTAGAGAAGTAATAGCTTTAAAAAATGAATAGAATTTTTATAAATATCACCCTCAGAATAATTAGCTCACATTTCAGTATTAAAATCTTAAAAAAATATTTTTCTGGAAAAGGATGTGTACATCTTTCAAAAATAAAATATTATGAAATTTAGAGAACCATATGAACATTATGAAATTGTTTCTAACTTAAAAAAATATTGTGCAAACCTCAATAACTTAAAAGAAATATATATAATAACAGATATTTATAACGCATACATTAATTATTAATATTAAAATCAATTAAAATAGGTTATATAAAATTAACATATATCCAAATTTTAATAAGATGTATTTCTCTATTTACATACTAACAAGGCTTTATAGACATTTTAAATATAGATTGTTCTATATGAAATAACTGATTGTTACTTCAAAACTATTTTTCCCTTTTTATGTTTAATTTTTTATTTACAATCTACATGATAAAGCAATGAAACATTAATGAGCATGTTGGCAAAGGTTTCCATTGCAGCAGAAATGTTACAAGAATATCTGTCTCGAAGGGAAATATATCCTAAATATGGAAGAGATTTATTTTGAATTCCAGCCTCTCTATCAAATCCTGAGAATTCAAAGGAACTATTGAGGCACATGTTTTATTAGAAACACGATTATATAGACAAGTTATGAGAAGTGTACAAACAACACATTCTTAAGATACTGCCAATGAAAGAGGGTAAAATTATATATTACAGTAAATAATGGATGAAAATCCAAATTGATACACAAGGATGGCAGATAAAGTGCATAGTATCTTAAAGTAAAATAATCCTACAATCAAATAACTAAGGTAAATTGCAGAGTTTTATTTTGATCATTATGAATAATGTGAGAAATAATACCTCTAAGCAATCAAACAAAAGTTGAAAATCTTTTCAGACATTAAAATGAAAACATAACGATGCATATTTTTGTTAAAAATATAACAATGCATAAAAATTTGTCAGAAGAAGTACATAGAATGTAATGAAGTTTACTTTGATTAACTTAATATAAAATTTGTAGGTTTCCGATATTAGATAATAAGAAAAATACAAAAGCTTTAAATACTGTCTTAAAACTAAAACAAATATAAATACATTGCAAAGCAAGTCAAATCATTAACCACTTTTATAAAAAGAAGTACATAGAATGTACATAACAATGAAGTATAAACTTACCAGTCATTGCAACATGGCCTGCAATTCCTTCATTGGCAGGAATGCATATATGTTTCGGATTCTAAAAATAGCATTTTTTAAATTGTATTGTAAGAAAATTAAGAATAAAAAGAAACATAAAATTCATTAATCCAAGTATCAAATGGATTAGCTTACTAATGTCTGGTTCGTTTCTGTATCATTTCCATCAAAAACTTTGGCAACTAATTCATTTTCCTCTTTATCAAGTAAAAACAAAGAACACCTACAAAATATTTTTAATACTTTAAAGTTGATGTAATTCTTTTTTTGATTAAAAACTGCTAAGGTGACTCAAGAGAACATAAGGTTTAAGAAAACAAAAATTGCCAAAAGTAAAAAAGAAGTAAGAGACAAATGAAGTTGCTTCCAAAACTTGAAGCTTCTAATTTAATTTATATCTTGTTGTTAAAAATAAATTTGTCAAATTTAAAATAGCGGAATACAGAAGTATTAATATTCATACAACTAAATATATAAAACATTTAGAATTTATAACAATAATGTTTTTAAAGTATTCTTTCAAAAAAAAAAAAAACCAATGAAAAATAATTATATCATAATATATATTATCATTAAGTTAAGGAAACAAAGGAAAAATTTGAGATTCATTTTTACATTTGAATCTAGATCAACAGTAATATAACTCTGAGTATGAAAAATTAGATCAGAAGTGATATCAAGAAAAAAAATTGCATTTAAAAATGAGCAAAATTTATTCATGGACATTTAATTGAAAATTAATATTATATCAAAATTAAATATAATAAAGCATTATCATTCAAACATACAAAAATATTTAAAAAATAACTTTTGAAAAATTTAACTCATAAACCTTATTTAATCAACAAACTGCATACTTAAAATTGTTCTTCTTACATATATGCAACATACATAAGCCCACACTCTGTATTGCAGTTGTCAATACAATTATTCATGCTTTTGGATGATTAAAAGTTTAATTTGTAGAAATACAGTTTGTTTACAAACCTTTCAGCTCCAGTAATTTTTCTTGCTTCAGTCATTACTTCCTTAAGTAACAAATTGATATTATCTGAAATAAATTTAAGTAAATGATTGAACATCATGTTCAAGTATAATATAAACATGTAGTATAGAATAATGTAATTTACCAATTTGGATAAGAAGTGTCTTGATAACTTGTAGTAAACACTGAAATGAATGAAATGCGATTTAAATATTGTAAGCTTTTTTAACGAAAAAATATATTTAGCATAAAGTAACTTGACCTATAGGATGTACATTAATAAAAATATAAACATGGTGAACATGTTTTGACAAAAATACTTAAATATAATTGATTATGAAGTTATTAAATGCAAATAAAAGGGAAATTATCTTTCAAGTTATATACGAAGCATAACAGAATATTTCAAATAACAACTATCAACTGCAATATTAGTAAAATATAGTATTTGCTTTTTTTTTTTTTTTTTTTTTTTTTTTAAATGGCTAATACAACAATAATTTTCTTTTATAAACATAAAAATAAAATAAATATGGAATAATTTTTACATTACTATAAAGTATTCACTTGATATCAAGTCATGATATGTATGATAAACTGGATTAATTGCAACATTTATATAAACTCATTGAAAATCCTGAACTTTATAGAAATACAATTAAAAAAAACTTAAAAGTACAGAAATCTAATAAATTTTCATGTGCTCTCTGCAAAAAACTACAGTGTTGACAAATGTGATATACAACATACAAACCTGACTTTGCTTCCGGATCTTTCTCTCATCTTCACATTTGCGTAATCGATATAGCAACGGTGCAACATATTTAGCAAGGTTTTTTACATCTTCTAAATCTTCAACAGTAAAACTAAAAATTCAAAAATCTTTTAAAAAATTTTATCAGGATTTAAGATAATTATATAAGCATAAATAATTAGAGGAAAATTGTTTACATATTCATTTTATAAATATATTCATTAATATAATAATAAAGAGAGAAATCTATTAATTTTCAAAAGTTATTCATAGATTAATAATGAAATATAAATGGCAAACAGGAAAGCTATGTCAACAACAATTATTTTCCATATAAATTATTCATATGATTTCATAGCCACGTTTGACATAATTCATATTATCCTACACAAAAAAAAAAAACACCTTTATTGCTCATCTTTAGATATTTTATTTAAAAGAGATGTCATTACTTTAAATAGATTTAAATTCCTTTACATAATGATTCTTTAAAAAAAATATTTCCATTATATATAAATTTTAAATTTTATAAAAGTAATTAAATATAAAAACTAATGATTATATTTAATACTGTAATTATTCAATAAAAAAATTAAAAGTGAACACTTATTTATTACACATATTACAAACACAATAAGTTGCACATGTAATGTTGCTAAAAAAATTATATATAATGATGCTGGAAACAGCTACATTTGACATTTACTAAGTAAAATTATAATTAAAACTAGTCATCATTTCCTGAAACATATTATAGGAATTTTAGTTCTATTCCTATTTCCACAAAACTTGAAAATAAGATTTTTAACACTTCTCTATTTTCCTTTACAACTATGAGCAAGAAAACTATCTAAATAAATTTCATAAGAGATTTTTGAATGATAAATACAAATTAATAAATCTGTAATTAAATTTAAATTTATAAAATAGATATAAAAATTATAATTTATATAAATTAGTTTATACTGCTCTGAAACTTCATTTGCCTTTTTAAAAAAAAAAAAAAATTATTTAAATAATATGCATGCATTTCATGAAAAATTAATGTATAAAAAATTTAACCTCTTTTTATTTAGAAGACAAAGGATGCTTGAAATTTTTTCTTCCAAGTTAGATGTAAACAGTGGAACACACAAAAATGAATGAACTTGAAGATTAAAACTATTATTGTTACCAATACCAAACTGCTGAAAAATAAGTGTCAAGGTCATTTATAACTACAAGAATCTCAACAAATAATAAATAAAATATAACACAAATAACTATCAAATTATAACAAAAAATAGCACAGTGTTAGATAAATCTTTTCCCACTTAATTTTTTAATTTAGAGATACACAACAACATCAATATATTGAATATGATTTAACCATGAATATAATTACCTAAACATGATCACCAAAGATAAAAATAAAAGCAGAACAAATATAATTTCGATAGAGGATTATGAATTGATCGTTTTAAGAATGACTTACAAATAACAGTGACCTTGGCTTTTACCATTTAAATAATGACCGTCTTTCTATGGAGGGGAGCAACAAGTTTATAGTCAAAAAAATATTAAATAAATGAAAATAATGAAAAAGGGTAAATTTAAGAATACCACTGGATACACATTAACAGACAAGTATTTTTCCTGTCAGCAAATTTATTATTGTTTTAAAAAAAGATAGATTTAACAAGCAATGAAAAGATATCTATGACAATAAATAGAAAAAATAATTAATTACATTGTTGAATACAAACTGCTAATAAATTGAAAACAATAATACAACATTAATAAGTAAACACATACCTTGTAATACACATACCTTCGCTTTATTCATTATAACACTTGTTTTCTTCTCCAGAACATCAGCAAAAGCAGAATTTTCTACCTAAACAAATATATTTATAATTAACTAAAGAAATAAATTTAAAACATTACTGATCAAATAAAAACAATTCATCAAATTATGTTATATGCATAATAAATTACTTAATTTAGAAATAAAATATACTGTTGTGTTTCTAAAATTGATAGTCTATTAAGGAGACATGTGAAAAATTAATAAATATAAAGCTGATTTCAAAAAAGATGCAAATGACAACATGCACAAAAAATAATGGATTTTTAGTACACTAGCATGTAATATAAGTATTAGAACTGCAAATAGAGAACATAAGAAAGTAGTTTGTAATTAGTTTTTCTTTTTTTAAACATAAATCACATAAGGTTTATTGGTAGCATATTTCATTTAAAAACATCACAATAGTATACCTCACTTAAAAATAAAGAAAAACCTAAAATTAAATAACTCAATAGGTAAAATTGTCTGTTTTATATTTCACTTTTGTTACATATATAACTTGAAAAATAAATTGAATTTTTAAACTAATAATGTTAATAATAATTGCTAAAAATTATAAAAAATTAATATTATTAATAAAATTTCAATTTTTCCTTAAAAATATATTTAAAAAGCAAAAAAAAAAAAAAAAAAAATCATTTCTGATAAATTAACAATGAAAAAAATAAAGTATAACTAATTTCATTTATGGATACATGATAAGCTAACAAATAATATTTCAGAACTTTGAATAAATGTCCTGAAACAGAAAACTAATATAAAAAAAAAAAAAATTGAGCATTTATAAACTGTAGTTAGATGAAATAATTTTTTTACTGGTTATATTTCATTACTGGCATTTTCAATCTATTACAGTAATTTCTAAAAAACAAATTTTGGTTCAAACATCATATTATATTCTTAAAATTCATTGTAATATATTCGCCAAATTTCTATTACTTTTCAATAGAATTTTAATGTCTTTACTAAGCTGTTAGAACTTAAAATATTCAAAAGTATTTCTAAACATACACTTAAAAATATTTCAATATTGTTCATTTTATTCACAAATCGTACATCCTTTAAATAATGAAGATTTTTAATGAGATGCAAAATTGAAATATATATTAATGTAAGTAATATATAAGTAACTATCCAACTATTTTTTGAATTGTATTTGTGCATAATATATTATAAAATCACTTAAGACCCAGACAAAATGTTCATCAAGATAAGTTAATATACAATCTTTTATAACACTGTAAATAATTTTTAGGTTAACAAGATAAATGTACAAAAATAATTTTATAATACTAACACTGAGATTTATTTCTTCTGACAAGGCATTACGGCCAACAACCTAAAAACAACAAAAAACAGTTTATTTAAAATGTAATATTTTCGAATATAAATAAATAAAATAAATTTATGAAACCAACCTCACAAGTTAATTCACTTTTATCTTCAGACACAAATAAAATTAAAGCTTGTTCAGCACATGTTTTCTTCATTAGCTATTGTCATGAATAAAAAAATTTTTGCATTATTAAATAATTGAAAGAAAAGTCAAAATATTTAATATTTAACGTTCATTAATCTTGTGTGTGTGTATATATATATATATATATTGGAAATTAAAATAAAATATATTATACCAGGATTAAAAAAGTTAATGATAAATCTAACACC
>JAPDSC010032107.1:1297-11749 GCA_026290005.1 Latrodectus geometricus | reverse complement strand
TTTTTACCAAATAGATGGTATTTTTTATTAAATCCTTTTGCATAGAATAAATCGACTCAGCAGACTTCTTAATAGGCAATTCCTGATAGAGAAATAAATCTAATCAAAAATGAAATGGCAAAAGCAACAAAGAAATCATAAGCAGCAGAACCCCCCCCCCCCAAAAAAAAAAAAATTGAGAAACGATGAATTTGAAATTATTTCTAAAGCGCGAAAAAGGGAATTCCGTTAATCTGCGCTTTAGGTCCCCTACTCTGCCAACTTGGCGATAGATGCACCAAGCGTGGTAAACCAGACGTTTTTATACTTAATCAGAACTTTATGGCAGCCTCCGGAGGAAATAATTTGCGCTTTTTCACGCATGCTCATTAATTGGTTTTTACTTTCAGCATTTTAATTGGTCGTTAATTAGTTTCAGTTTGAAAAATCGGTCATTTTCATTGGTTGCTAATTAGTTTAAAACCGTTAAAAATCGTATTCCATTATCGCCATGGCAACAGCGTTTTTGAAAACCCGCCAAGTACGGGACTCACAGCACACTTTCGCCAAGTTGGCAGAGTAGGGGACCTAAAGAGCATTTTCACCGGGAATTCTGTGTAAAGTTAGAAAAAGTGATTTTTCGTCATAAGTTGGTAATTCGCATGACAAGCGTGTGGGCTTTTCGAACACGGCGATTGCTTAATGGCTCTTGAAATGGAAAAATAGAATAACGAACTTTATAATTGTGGCAAAAAAAAAGTTGCTCAGTAATTGGCAGCCGCTTACTTCAAGCAAAAATACTAAAATAGGCCAGAAAAAGGTTGATATTATGATTTTGTAATAGGGGAGTCGTCCCCAAATTCTATGCTGAAAACGGCAATGGGCTCACATTTCTGCACCAGAATGTGTCGCCATTTATCTGCATTAAAGGAACATTTTGCGAAGTTTACGCAACTAGAATTTCTAAAATAAATATGCAACACGTGACGGAATCGCCATTTAAAAAGAATATATAGCCACCATTCATTTATATGTCTATGGGAGGAACTGATTGCTGAAGGACGCTAAATGCTAAAAAAAAAGATGCTCTGAAAATAGTTTGTGGGATGAAGAATTTTTAACTGCAATTCACTTCGTTTACAGATGGTATTTGGAACTAATTTCTAATTATTTTAATTCTTGGAAAGAATAGGTCTACATAGATATTTTCATCCTTCGAATTTTTGAAATATGCAGAATATGGCTTAATTCGCCTCAGGTAACAGAGAAAGACCGTTCATTTGTCCTAATCTACACAAATGACTTCAATTTTAGCCATTAAGATTGAAAAATAGAGGTATGCAATCATAAAAGTTCCATTATGCTGACTTAGCGATTAAAACTATCCATTTTGTGAAAAAATCACTCTTTTTAAATGGCCTCAGGCGAGCCATTACTATCAGCAAATTAATGCCAAATGAAAAGGATAATCTCGAAAGCATCACTTTTTTGAAATCAAGACAAGAAAGAGCAGCATTCATTATCTGTGGTGTGCAGTCTAGTGAAGGGAATTCTTGCAATCCACCATTTTGCCGCAAACAGGGTCGTGAAAGGCTGCTAAACACAGTCACCAATGATGTAGCAGATTCACACCAGCGCAAACTTACCTTCAACAAACATTTTATGCAAATAAAATATCTGACAATGAACATTACTAATTTTTGTAAAAAAAATTTTGTCTCACTAATAGTGTCGGATTTGCACTAGCGAAATACATTCAAATATTTAAGAGTTTTTCAAGCATAGCCACTATGAAAGTTTATGAATTGAATTCATGTGTAAAACTTCTAGTTGAATGATTAATAGAATTAATGGGGAACAGAATATTCCCACTCTACCATTACCAAGTTTTACTACTGTCAAAACAATGTTAGAAACACATTTTAATCCAAAAATTATATTTCAATTCAAAATAAGGAAGTTTATTTTTCATTTCCGTTAATCTGCGCTTTAGGTCCCCTACTCTGCCAACTTGGCGATAAATGCACCAAGTGTGGTAAACCGGACGTTTTTATCCCTAATTAGCTCTTTATGGCAACCTCCGGAGGAAATAATTTGAAGCGCTTTTTCGCGCATGCTAATTAATTGGGTTTTTTTTTCTTTTAGCATTTTCATTGGTTGTTAATTAGTTTCAGTTTGAAAAATCGGTCATTTTCATTGGTTGCTAATTGCTCTTGAAAATCGTATTCCATTATCGTCATGGCAACAGCGTTTTTGAAAACGCGCCAAGTACGGGACCCACAGCACACTTTCGCCAAGTTGGCTGAGTAGGGGACCTAAAGCGCATTTTCACCTTCATTTCAATTCCTACAATCAGTTCACACACCTCTCTCTTTGAATAAAATATCTTTTATTCCTTCAAATACATTTTTTTAATTTGTGATGCATTATACTTGATGTTAATACAGTTTTTTTTAAAAGATTAATTCATTAATTAAATTTAATTAATTAAGTTTAGTTTTATATGGAGAAAAATACAATTACTGAGTAGTGCTGCCTGTTGTCATCATTATCTGTATCTTTACAATTCTTACGTTTACTTATAGTTATTATCTTGTACTAAAATTTCGGAATTTTTGCAATAAATGAGTGAATGAGATGTGACTGATTGAAAAAAAATGAATGAAAATTTATAAAGCTGGATTACAGTGTAATAAAAACTTGTCTTGCAGTGGGTAGAATCTTCATGTTTTCTTAAGCAAGCAATTTGGCTTCACAAGGCAGAATCTATTAAAAATGTTCGTAAAATAAAAATTTTCTTTCTTGATCTAAATACGATGAGTTCTTTTTTTTTTTTTTTTTTTTTTTTTACACTTTTTAATGTAGTAATTTCTAAATAATATTAGCCATGAAACATTTCCATAGCAACATAACAGAGGCTGGCGCAAATACTGTTTAACAATGGAATTGACGACATTAGTGTGACGTCATATCCACAACTGTTTCCAAACAAATACAATGTAAACATTTGTTTAATATTGTATTTAAGAGTACCTTCTTGACAAACTTGGAGATTTTTGTTAGGCTATCGATTTTATTGGTGATTTTTGTTGGCACAGAACAATTAATTGTTCTGTTGCAACCAGAATACGATTGGAAATAAGCCCAGCTTGGTGATTAACTGTGACTACAATTTGGCGAGAATCAAAGGTTGAGCAAACAAAAGGTTAAAAGTTTTAACAAACACGTTATCCTTAAATAATGAATATCAATTTCAAAAATAACAATTTAAAAATCTATCACCTAAGTCTATGGCAGTTTCAATGATAAATGACGCTTAACAGCAAATGTTTGGAAACAATATGACGTCACGACTAATGTCGTCTATTATTTAAAAATAATTAAATTCCCAAAGAATCGCATGAAAATAATAAATCTAAGACATTAGTAGCGAGAATGGAAAATTGTGTGCATATCGAGCGAATTGCCTTCGACAGTCTCCTATGAAATAAATTATTTTTAGTAATTAAATTATGCACATTAATATGCTACAAAATAAATCTGACTTATAACGCAAATGGATTTTTTTTTTTTTTTTTTTTTTTTTTTTTTTTTTTTTTTGAATGATTAAAAATTGGGACAAATGTTAGTAATGAACTTTTTTTTTTTTAAATTCAATCATACTTAATTATTATCACTAAAAGAATATTTTTAACAATGAAATAGATATATGTGAAATATATAAATGTAAATTAGGATGTTATGAATCAATAGTTGAATTCAAAATTAAATTCACAGAAGAAATTGCTATGCCTATAGGTTTTTAGAAATTGAACAAAAGATGCACAGCAGAAATCAATTTTTTTGTTTACAAACTCCTGGAACAGTGATTGTTAGCCGCGGAACTTTAGTATGCCACAAAATTTTAGAAATGTATACAATAAAAATTATTACGAGTAACATAGTAAGCGCACAGTTTATTAGGTGTTGCGCGAGATAGAGAGACCATGGCCTGTAGAAGAAGGAAAAATAATATTATTTTATTTTACATTCAAAATTATAATCATAAACTATATTACATATATTATTAGTAAGTTATTTTTTCTTTGTTTGTTTTCAAAGTTTTGAAATCGTTAAAAATGTGCTATCCCAGAAAGCAGATCACAGCAGTTTGACAGTCAGGAACTTAGAGGCAAACAAGTTTTATTTTCATTATTTTTTAAACAACCGAACAAAAAATACACGCAGCTATAAATCATGTTTTCAACTCAAAATCTATTCTTCAGAAAAAAAATTTTCAGAACTGTTAGCAGTTCACATCATTTTATAAAGGATTGTAGCAAAAAATGTTATTTCGTTTGTTCAAATCTAAGCAGTTTGATATGAACTATTTTAAGCTTCTTCGACAACCGAAAAAGTGTGAGGAAAAGAAGTTGAACAGAATCCAAATGAAATCATCCAGACTACAGGTACAGAGGCAAGGGTTGTCAAAATGAAAAATAAGGAGTTCTTAATGTCGTCACCAGAAATTACCCAGCTTACTCATACCTGTGTTGACGCTAGAAGTGTGTTTATGTGGCCAAGTTGGCGGGAAGCAAAAATATGTGGAAGAGGTGATAAATAATTCATAACTCGTGACACATGTATGGCAATTTCTTCAGATGAAATGAAGGGAGGAAAAACAAGGAGACTAAATTTAAACTGAGAATGACGCAATCAAAAAATAAAGTCAGGTGAAAATTTAAAAAATTGGGTGTCGTCAAAATTTTACCATGGTGAGCAATGAGAGAATTAGAAAAACTATCAGATTATTTAAATGAAAACTACTTGTCTGATTCTTTTTTAAATAAAAGCAATAACTAAATTGCGATACAAAGATGAAAATTATGTATTTCCTTTTACCTGAATTTAACTGATCATAGGTTACCATTAAAATTCTTTTCTAGAATGTTCATCTATAATTAGAAATATGAAAATAATCATTCTAATTTATTAGTATTTCGATGTAGTGAATTTAATTGATATGACAATAATTAAGATTTTTCCTACTTTATTTTAAATGTGGAATTATTTTCGGGCTTCCGCCAGAATTCTCTTAAGAATATTCTTGTGTTTTTCTTTAAATCTTCAAAAATAAATCATCTGATTCTTAATACATAAATTATTTTTGCAATTTGGATTGAATACATTTTGTATAAAAGTAAAATAATATAATCTAGATAAACTAAATAAAAATTTATTTTATTGTTCTTAAATCAAAATAGATAGCATAAATTAGTTTGCTTCGAATATTATTCTTAAGTTGACAAAAAAGTAACCATATCATTCAATGATTGATAATGCATGAAAATCGATGATTGATAAAGAAATTATGTTTGCTTTAGGATACGATAAATTATTCGTAAAATAAAGAAATAATTATATAAAAAAAATTGTTCCCAAAAGTTCAACATAATTACAAATATAATGCAAATTTATTCGATAAAATATAAAATTAGAAGAGTTTGGTAAAGTAACATAGACTTGAAATGGAAGAATAAATTTACCTACATTATATAAATATAGTTTCACAAATTTACGCCAAAAAGTAGCTTTAGGATTTTTTTTTTAATACCATTTAAAATTTGCTTCTATAAAGAATCTATATACTATATATTGGTTCTATAAAGAATCTTATAGACTGTTTGATTAAAAGTCATAAAACTTGATTGAACGAACTCACTGAAATCAATATTATTTAGTTGATACATTTAGCTATAGAGCGGGAAAATAAAATTTTTTCTTAACCAATAGAACACATTCTGCACATACCAGAAGCTGTTTTCATACTATATATACAAGGCTCGCCCATTATGATAAATCTTTATTATTTATGCCGAAATAAAGATTGTTTTAGCTGCAAATCAATTTTGCAATGTTTCAAGTAGTTTGGTTGGCGTGTTGTCATTTTAGCTGATATTTACAGTATACCACGGCTAAATAGAAACAATGGTTCAAGTGCAGACACTCAAACCAGCGAGTTTATGCAAGCGGTATGATTACTTTTCAGACACACATTCTAAGAAAGGATTTCATTCTTTACTGTCATTCTGATTGCAACTATGTGATATGTCAAATTGACCTATTTAAGAACAAAATTAAGAAGCAGAATCAATAAATTCCAGAACGAAATTATTATTTACAGTACACAACTACTCAGCCCAGTCACAAAATGTATATAAAGTTGGAAATGAAAACTCTACAAGTGGAACGATTTATAACAATACATACATTTAAAATTACTCAAACGTTTTAAATAATTTGAGAGCTTGTTTCAATCCCTCTCATTTAAATAAAGTTCCAATGAAACAACTTAAAAAATACTAAGCCTTTCGAACATATGTAAGCGTACAAAATAAAGTTCGAGACATTGCCTCAACAGCCGAGACCAAACACAAATTCTTTCCAAAACTCAGCAGAAAACTAAGGGAACCAAAAGTAACTTTAAAAAATTGTCTCTGAGAAACATTCTTAACAAGAGCCTCCGACAGAATTTTCAGGGCTAACCCTACAACCAAACGAGGATTTAATGGAACGAAGCATTGCCATTTTTCCGTTTCCATTCTTAAAGCTTAAGATTTCCATTTTATTCCGATACGATTCTTTTGTTCGATTCTTTCGCTTTTCTGACACCAGACTTGATGGTGTGGACAATCCTCCTAAGGCTGCTCCAGCAGACAAATTTCTTAGAGTCGCTCGCCATTTACTTCAGCTATTTTGCTCGGATAGGAAAAGAAATAAAACTAGAAACCCATTCGATGAAAGTGGCTCAGAAAAAAGAATTCTTAAAAGCTAGCGACATATAAGACAAATGGCCGCTCTATTATTATGATTGCAGCACTACCATAACTATTCCTAATCTAAATCGATTCATTAAGTTTATGCAGGACAGAGTAAAATCAACATTACTGAGATTTGATTTTCGAACTCACAAAACAACTGTCCGTTCGCCTAAGTCTTAGGCCCTAAACATAAATCCTTATTAACTCCTTATTTAAAATTGATTGTTTAATTTTAAATAAAGTATTTTTAAAATTATTTAATATTTAAATTATTATAATTATGTTATTAGAACTGAACTAAATTAACATCACTTTTATAATAGACGACATTAGTTGTGACGTCATATCCAGCAATTTGTTTCCCAACATTTGCTGTTAAGCGCCATTTATCATTGAAACTGCCATAGACTTCGGTGATAGATTTTTAAATTGTTAATTTTGAAATTGATATTCATTATTTAAGGATAACGTGTTTGCTAAAACCTTTAACCTTTTGTTTGCTTAACCTTTGATTCTTGCCAAATTGTAGTTACAGTTAATCACCAAGCTGGGCAAAATCCAATCGTATTCTGGTTGCAACAGAACAATTTATTGTTCTGTGCCAACAAAAATCACCAATAAAATCGATAGCCAAACAAAAATCTCCAATTTTGTCAAGAAGGCACTCTTAAATACAATGTTAAACAAATGTTTACATTGTATTTGTTTGGAAACAGTTGTGAATATGACGTCACACTAATGTCGTCAATAAGAGTAGAAGCTGAACTAATAGGGGATTCATTGAGCCAATGCACATAAACACACAATAAAAATTGTGTTTTCAATTCAAGAGAATGAAATATAAAAGTGCAAAAAAGAAAACTAACAATACCTATATTATTTTATTTGCAGTAAATATCAGCTGAAAAATTACTTTGAACAGGATGGTTCGGTCTACACTCACTTGTTGGTAGAAGCTACTTTAGAAGTCATTTCTTGAACAATGAATTGATTAGCAACATCAAGATATGGCGCTATTGTTGTGGTCTTACTATGTTTTGGTTTGTCATATTTTATCCTCTCCGTTAAATTATGATGACCGTCTTCATCTGCATCTAATCTTTGTATTTATAAAATATCTACGTGCATAAAATAGAATCCAGATTAAGCAAAGGAGGGCTTACTGCATGTTATTAGAATAGAAGATAATCAACATAACTGAGATTCGAGCTCCAGAAACGCATAAGACGCGAAAATAAATTATCTAATTTTAAATAAGGCATTCGCAACGTCAGTTAGTATTTAAAACGTTATAATTATGTAATGCTTTCAAAAGATTAATGAAATTGCCCATTCTCTTTCGAAGTGAATTGCTTTCTCCAACTAACTTTAGTTAGTTAGAATTTTCAAAAAAAATCGCCTTAGAAATTTAAACTATGATTAATTATAAAAATTATGCATTTCTTTCCGTGGAATAACACAATCCCGCTCAAGTGTCTTCAGCACAACTTCTATAAAATGTAGGCTGAAAGCATAGCTCTGTTTCGTATTGAATTCATATAGTGAGTGGAGACTTTTTGTACTACGCTCCGTTAATTAACAGAGGCTTTCTCGATGACGTGGTAGGGAAGATCAGGGCTTCGAACCGGAACTGAACCCAAAACCGGAAAAAAAAACGCTATTTTGGTCGGAACGAAAACCGGAACTGAACCGGAAAAAAATATCGGTTTATTTCGGTTCGATATATCTTTCAGTCATTTTGTTACTGTTACCAACTTATCAAAATTTTCTAATTTAACGTCAACTTTATAATTATCATTACATGTATACTGCTTCTCGATTTCCTATTTTGATATTCACTAGTATTTTTCTGTTTCAGTTTCCCATGAAACTACTTGTAGAAGACATATTTAATTCAGTTGATTAAACTAGAAGTATAGATGATTTTTTAAGAAAAATATCAAGTTATATTTTATTTTTCACATCTCAGCATGCGATCATCCACGGATGTTTGTATGGACTGTTTAGATAGACAAACCAGCTGCTCAGCAGGAAGTATGTGATGTACGCGTAATAATACGTGTCTTTGTCTAATTGGTCAGGAGACGTAAAAAGGCCAGTGACAATCAGTTTTCAGGTTTGAAATTTATTCTCCGAGACAACAGAAGTAATCTCAGTGAGACCACGTTAGAAGATATATTAATAATTAGAGGCAATTTTCATATGTTAAATAAATATATTTTTTACATAATTATTGCAAGGCCAAGTGCACGACGTGAGAGTCAAACGACGAATGTGGGTAATCATGAGCCTAGTTGTCAAATGCGATTTTGATTATGGATAACAATGCCAATGCTCGCCGTCCTCTGCTCATCGCTCTTATCGTACCTGCTGTTTGTATCAATTCACATAGTGTACCAATTAAAAATAGAATAAAATCTTCTAAATTTTGATAGAATTACATTTTTTGTTTATGATAGAATTATATTTTTAGTACAAATAAGAATATACATAAAATGAAATTATTCATTTGGAACTGAAACGAAAACAGTTATTTTTGGCGGAGCGAAAACCGTAATTGAACCGAAAACCGTTATTTTTGGCGGAGCGAAAACCGGAACTGAATCGATATTAATTTTTTAGTTGAACCGGAACGAAAACCGGAACAAAAAAAAATTACGGTTCGAAGCCCTGGGGACGAGAATTGACGAGAATTGCTACTAGTGACTGTTTCTGGAATTCATTTTCACGCACGTCTAATCATCCATCAAGCAACTCCGATTTTTTTAAAAACCACTCTACACCACAAAAATATAATGTCACGTGATTATTAACTGAAGAAGAAGATACCAGTATAACTTATTAAAATTAAAAACAATTGAATATCTGAAATACTACAAAAATATAAGATTTTTAAGAAAAGGTTTTCACTGATAATTGAAACATAATGAAATTTCAAATTACTTTTCTTTTTGGACATCACAATTTCGGTCCCGACCGACTGTTATCATGAATCCATGCAAACAGCCACGGCCAGTGTTCTGTACTTAAGAATCCGCCAATTGATTCATTCTAACTTTTACAAAACAAAACAAAATGAATGTCATTATGGAGAAATTTCAAAATTAGAGAAAGCGATTCATCTGATAAAGTTGGTCCAGTAACAATGGAAACATTCAATACAGAGCACTTATACAACACGCACAGAGCGGAATATGATTAATGAATCAATTTGCATGCACTGGTTAAAGACATGAAAAACAAGTCCTGAATCATGAGTTTCTAAACAAGGGAACTTTTTCAAAAAGGAAGAAACATTCAAGGAAAGAAGAAGAATACTTTAATGAATTTTCTCATTAAGAAAGAAACTATTTAGTTCTTAATGATATTCCAAAAAAAACATTTTTGACGCAAAATCTGGGTACTTTTCCGTAAGAAATTCTTCCCCCGATTCAACTGACAACTTAATTAAAGTTTTCTAAACCGCCATTCATTTCCAACTATTTTAATGTTATTCTGCCAAAGGATTAAGAAAACATTTAAGAAGGAACACCATAACCGTTCTATTCTGCAGTTACAGTTAAGCCTTAACACTTCACAAGAAAACTAAATGATGCCATTTTTAAATAATTTGAAAGTGGTGCAAGGAAGAAAGGATTCGCATTTTACGAATCCTTTCTTCATCATGGAATTT